>JADRCD010232446.1:0-21527 GCA_019843815.1 Montemys delectorum
ACCATAGTCTTAGAATTGTTTAAATTAGAAAATATACTTATACTTAAACAATTTTTGAATACTCCAACACTGGTGATTATATAAATGTGATAGTTCTGACATCATTTTCATATAATTGAATGTTTATGTATAGTACAATGACATATGCAAGAGATTATGCAAGGAGGTCATATTACAAGGAGGTCATACCAAACGTTAGTGCCTATAGTGACATTGCCTAATAGTATCTTCTATACTTTTTGCATATATAATTCAATAACTCATCTCCTGTGTCTATCTTAGAGTTTAAACAAAAAAATGAGAAAAGTAACAGATTTACTAACAATGATGGAGCCTGTATGAGTCTGCCTTAGGTCCTCTGCACTTACATTATAGTTGTGTAGCTTGGTCTTCTTGTGGGGCTCCTAAACAGTGGGAGCGGGGGCTCTCTCTGACTCTTTTCCCAGCTTTTGAGATCCTTGTCCTCCTACTGGGTTGCCTCATCCAGCCTTCATATGAAGGGAGGTGCCTAGTCTTAGTGCAACCTGACATGCCATGTATGGTTGATAACACTGTGGAAGTCTGCTTATTCTGAACTGAAATAGTGGAGTGGATGGAGCTGGGGAGGGGAGGTGGGGAAGGAACTAAGAGGGAAGCAGGGAAGGGAAGCTGCTTTCCATACATAATATACCCTGAGGGCATATAATATAATATATCCTCTCTTTATATAAAACACACACATATATAATAGAATATAATACAAGCTAATATATACTAAGAAGAGTAAATATTTTTTAAAAAAAGTAACAGGTTTTATAAGCACTTTGCCTTGAACATTTGATTATATATTGTAGTCAAGCTACTACCATCCAAATCATGATGTTTGTTGTACTGTGTATCAAAGAAACATGGACATACATTGTACTTACTCAACCAAGACATTTAAACTACACAGGGAAACATAGAAGAAACATTTGGCAAAAGCGATACCACATCTGTCAACTTGTTTTAAACGGTTTCTGGAATAGTTAATTTTATACAAAGATTCTCAAATGGAATTGAATTAATTGCTCCTTTGGATCCCGCATGAAATGTTTGCCAGGCTGTTTATGTTGTCTTCTAGATGCTTACAATAAAAGATGATCAATGAAAACTTGGGCTAAACATTTACACTTGTCAAGGTTAGCCCGATTTTAAACCATCCTAATAAAAAGGACATCTGCCTTGCTTGAATGTCATGCTCAATAAATATCTACTCAGAAGAACTGATTTTCTATCATGCTGCAGTGCTAGAAACAAACACACAGAATGAGCTGATTAAGGCAATGGCAACGTGTGAGCTGAAAGACAAAACAGGAGCAAGGTAAGCCACGCAAGCTTAGTCACCAAGGAAACTCCCAGATTCAATCTCGCACCACATGCAGCATTTTTCATAAGTAAAAAAATAATAATAATTCACAAATTGTTAACGTATTGCTCCTGAAAAAGTGAGTCTGCATCACCAATATGAGAAGACCAGGAATAAAATACAAAAAAATTCCATCTCAAGGAGGAATAAATCAATGTTAAAATAAAAGATGAGATATCCTTTTTGTAATCTTTGATTTGCTGGATCTATTGCACTCTTTGTTTCCTATTTAAGAGTTTGTTCACTTGTGTAGTTGGCACCATCTGTAAACTCATGTTTTTAATCCATCCTCTGTGTTTCCTAAAATAACAACTCTGAGATTGAATTATTATGAATAAATGGTTTGGCCAAAAGCTAAAAAAAAAAAAAAGAGTTTGTTCGAAGATGGCAGAGAATACACTGAAATAATTCAGCATCACTTTAGTGTGGTGTCCTTAGCTTGAAATAATTGCTGTTATTGTCTATAATTGTCCAGCTGTCCTCATCATGGTAGCAACATTCATAAGAGGGATTTTCAGGACAAGAATCATAAAAGCAGTGTAGATAAGAAAGGTTTGTGTGTATTTGGGGTGGCAGAATGGAATTAGGTCATTCCCATTGAATACGTGATGACTAGAGAAGAGGAGAGGAGCCTTAGAGCCAATGATTACTCAGCTCAAGTGATGACAATTCATTATTATAGGCTGCTTTATGGTTCACTGGGAGCTGTAAAGATATAAAGACAGGAAATGGAACTCACATGTCATAGAAGGATTTATTTAAGATGGATGGCAGATACTAGTAAAGTCTGAGTTTCCTTCCGGGGAAGTGCATAAAAGCATAGTGAATAGTTACTTGTAGTAGTATTTTTTATAATATCTTTCCTGGCTAATTCCACTTCCTACTTCTGCAATATATAAAGTCATGATTTCTCTCCTTGCTGTAAATTCTTCACAATCTAGCTAGTAATTCTTACAACTGAATTCTACACAATCCTTCACTATCAAAGTAAGCCCCAACTATATGTGAGAGCTGAAATATCAACAACAGACCCTAAATTCTTTCTGGACAAATATGAAGAGAAGAAATATGAATAGATATTTTATATAAATTTAAGATTTTATAAAGGAGTCAATATTATCATTATTTTAAAAGAATTAAAGTTTTAACCAAAATACAATTACATCGCTTTTCTTCCCCCTTTCATCTATGTCCTTCCAGCTACCAATGTTCCCTCAAATTCCTCTTATGTCTCCCATTCTCAACTTGGTAGCTTCTTTTTCTTTGACCATGGTTACATAACATATATATATATATATGTATGTATGTATATTTATAAATATATGAATACTACCTTATGAGCCCATTATTGTTTTTGTGTGTATACGGTTTGGAGACTGACCTCTCTGTATTTGACAACCAGTAGGCAGCCTCATCCCAGGAAAAGGCTAATAACCCTTTTCCCAGCAATCATTCCTCACTGTGGTTCTTTTTCTAGAGGTGAGACTCCACAGAGATTTCCCTTCCACAGTAACATGTCCATTCAATCTCATCATGCTTAATAATAGCATACAGACTCAATGTTTCCTAAAATTATGTCAGTTACTTATACGAGAAATATTAAGTAATATTCTTAGTTTATTTAAGAAATGTCCATGCAAATATTATTTTAATTCAAGGTAAAAAATGACAGCAGATGGTGATAAATCTCCAAACAAAATTTCCTTCATCATTTATTTATTTATTTATTTATTTATTTATTTATTTATTTTAAACTCCAGCTTTTATACCCCTCCCAGTTCACTCTCTCACTATTCCACACCCCATACCTCCTCCCTAACCCCTTCTCTCCAGGAGGATGTCCCTACTCTCTCCCTCCACCCCACTAGATCTCTAATCACCCTGGGGCCTCCAGTCTCTTAAGGGTTAGGTGCATCATCTCTGAATGAACACAGACCCAGCAGTCCTCTACTGTATGTGTGTTGGGTGCCTCATATTAGTTGGTGTATGCTGCCAGGTTGGTGTTCCAGTGTGTGAGAGATCTCAGGAGTCCAAGTTAATTGAGACTGCTGGTCCTCCTACAGGATCGCCCTCCTCATGAATCAATTTTTATTTTGTGCTTTTTCATTTATGCTTAAAATATTTTTGAAAGTGTTTTGAGAATTTTTACATTGTGTTTTGATCATATTCATCCCCCTGCTACAGATCCTCCTAGATCCTCCCTTCCATACATATCATACAATCACATTTTTTAAATCTATTAGGTCCCATTAGGACTGCTGATACACTGTTGAGTGTGTGGTCATACAGTAGACCATGTTAGCCCTATCAGGGGCCACACCTTTAAAGAAAGCTACATCTCCCTGTCCTGACTATTAGTTACCAACATTTTTCTATGTAGGGGTGAGATTTTCATTTCTGCCTTTCCTCTCCTTGTTGGCATTGTTGGTTGGCTGGAGTTTGCACAAATCTTGTGCATGGCATCACAACCAGTGTGAGTTTATATATACTGCCCTACTTTGTCTAGAAAATAATTTTTCTTTGTAGGCATCTAGCACCTCTGCCACCTACATTCCTCTTTCTGTTTCTTAAAGAAAGCAGGTAAAAATACTAAATAATCTCCAGATGCTGGGATTGTCTTCAGATGCTGTCTGGTAAACCTAGGCCAGTATCATCTCACACATCCTTCAGAGTCCAATAGCTGCTCACATGTTTATGCACATCTGCAGGCTGTTAATCATCAATGTAGTTGTAATGTCAAAGGATTTCATCCAGAGTCTGAATCAATGCTCCTTTGTAAGATTGATATATTTGTTATGAATGTAGGAACAAGGCCAATCTTGCTATTTTTGTATTTTTTATAGCAAGTCAGATGGTAGCCATAAATGTTGAATGTCTTGAAAATCCATAATTAAAGTGTATTTCATCGGCAGTCTTTATAATTCAATGACAATTAATGTCTATTTTTCACTAATTATGAGATGGAAGTACAGTAAGATTGGGTGGAATATTCTCCAGAGAAATATTTGTAGAAGATTAGATAGACTAGAGGGAGAGAAGAAGTAGTGGACTTTTAAGGTAGTCTCACAACGTAGATCGCAGTATAGGTATTAGTGCTCATAGCTGAGATAGTACTCCAAGGATGTCAACCCTTAAAGTCAGCCTTTCTATTTTATCATGGGATAATTCTAAATGCAATCTGGTTCCAGCAAATGAAGAATGAATCAGCAAAGGCTCATTCTTGGAGGACATAGCTAATAACCATGAATCACCAAAATGTCTACCATCCAATAATAATAATGGTCACGGTGATATTCATGCCATTGCTAAGGAGTCGGGTACTACACCGACTGTTTCATAGCATTGACAATTCATAACAATGGCACTCTTTTCCTATTTCATAATCACATTTCTCCTTTATTTGCTTAAAAGAGATTTCCACACTTCATTGCTGATTTACTTGCAGCTTTTAAAATTATCCTTTAATTTCAAGTTTACTTGATAGAACTCCAAGCAATCTACTTCTTGTTTATAGTTTATAATCAGTTCTTCCTGTGGCTCCCTTTCCTTAGATTAAAAAATATTTATCTCCCTACTTTAAAAAAAAAAACCCTTGATTTCAGTTGTGTCAATCCAGGGAATTCAATTATATTTATCTCAGATAAGAAAATTTGAGGCCTGTGAGAGAAAAATGAACACTAAAACTGAAAATACCCTGTTGGGATTGGGAGGTTGATTTGTCCTCAGTTCTTTTATTCAATTAATTTAATTTGTATTTTATGTGTATAGATATTTTACTTTACTGGGTACCACTTGTGTGTTGATGCTTGTGCAATCCAAAAGAGGATGTTGGATCCCCTAGAACTGCAATTGCAGATGATTATGTAGGTGTTGGAGAACGAGCTGCAATTGCAGATGATTATGTAGGTGTTGGAGAACGAGCTGACGTTTTCTGGAATAATAACCAGTGCTTTTAGTTGTTGAGTCAGTTCTTAAGTCCCAAATTTGTTAATTTTTTGTAATAATCATTTATTTTTCCTATAATCTCTCCCCAAAAGTTCTGACTGACATTTTCTGAACAAAACCTCTGAACTAAAGGAAACAGGCTATTTTCCCGAATTCCAATACTTTATATTAATCACTCACTGTTCTTAATCTGGGGTCATTTGGCATGAGGACTAGATTTCCTAGAACATTTCCAATGTCAGGGAGGTTCTCTTGTTTCTCTCACATATTCATTATGCATTCTTGCTGATTTTTGAAGTGTGTTTCTTCACTAATTTTATCACTGAATGTCTTAGTTAGAGTTTTACTGCTGTGAACAGATACCATGACCAAGGCAACTCTTATAAGGACAACATTTAATTGGGACTGGCTTACAGGTTCAGAAGTTCAGTTCAGTATTATCAAGGTGAGAATATGGCAGCATCCAGGCAGATATAGTGCAGGAGGAGCTGAGAGTTCTATGTCTTCATCTGAAGACTGCTAGCAGAATATTCCCTTAGAGGCAGCTAGAAGTAGGGTATTAAAGCCCCCACCCACAGTAACACACCTACTCCAACAGTGTCACACCTCCTAATAGTGCCATTCCTTGGCCCAAGCATATACAAACCATCACAATAAGTAAATATATCATGAAAAAGATTCCTCACTTTTAGTTATGTCTGTAATTGATGACATTTTCTACATTTATTCTGTCCCACTCATACTTGTCCTCTCACTGTTCCTATCATAAAATCCACCCTGTTGTAGTCTGAATTCTGGGTGCATGGGTGCATGTCACATTAACAACTTTTACTTGTTCCAAATGATCCTTTTATCTCTAAATACATACTAGATTTTTTTGGGGGGTGGTGTGGGGCTGGGATATTTGTCTCCATTATCCCAAAGAGAACATGTGAGAATGTGGTAGTTTTTTTTTTTTAAAAAAAAAAAAAACAAGTCAATAATGTTTTATTGAGTTTTTAAATTTGTCTTTTGTTATGACTGGTATTATTATATGTAATATTGTCAATACCTAAATATTATTTCTTCTTCCTGTGAGTTATTCATAGTAAGATCTTGACCCCAGAATCTCTATACATTTTAAGTATCTATATAATCCCTGCATTCCTGATTTATGGCCCCTATTTACTAACCAGACAGTGAATATTCTTTATTTACAACTGTCTTTTATTCTGTGTTATATAATCCTGACTGTGAGAAACTTTAAATTTCTGAATATATTCTTAAGTTGTTTTTTATTTTTAAATGTTTGCAGCTTTTGAATACTATTTAAATTATACTTTTGGAAAATAATTTTTACAATGTATTTTTAACATAAGCATTTGATTTTCAATGCCAAGGAGTGAAGCAAATACCAACCTAAATATTTGTGTTTAGGTTTAGGACTTCAAAACAAATTTACAATGTTATTGGACACACACACACACACACACACACACACAGCATATCCTTTTCTGGACTTTAATATGAAATTGAGCAATATGTGTATAATTCCCAAGCCAGGTGAGTTAAAATAATATTTAAGATGTAAATTGGACTTTTGTAGGTGCTTAGAGATAAATAAACTACAAAGTACTGTTGTGCTAAATGATGTGGTTTTATACAGGGTCAGTGTCTTAGCTTGTGTTTCAACTACAAACTCCATAGACAATGACAAAGGTTTATCCTCTACAGTTGTGGACACTAAAAAATGTCCAAGATTGAGTTTCTATCTGTTGAGGACTCTCTACCTGGCATGCAAGTGAGTCCTTCTCAATGTATTCTTGTAGAGTGGAAACAGGTATTAACTCTATTGTATCCCTTGTTATGATCAACAATCTAACCACTTAGTAGTGTTCATTCTTGTAAGAAATTACACTCTAAATGTCTCACTTTCAAATGCATTCAGAGTGTAGTTGAGTTTCAGCTATGAATGAGGGGCAAGGACATGTATAAACTCTATCTGTAGATGTTGAATATATCAAAATGATGAGTAATGAGTAATCTGAGAAAATTGAAGAAGAATACTATAAACACAGGGTAAATATTTCCAAAGATCCCAGTTATGTAATTTATTATGCAGGTACACAGGATATAGTTTTAATAGAACAAGCTTGGATGAAGTAATAGGGTACACATGTTCAATATTTACATGAGTGAGATCCATTGTAAGATGCTCTCTCAGGAGTCAACCACACTGCATCTGCCTGTGTTCACTTATACTGTATCGAAGAAACAAAGAAATCAGCCCAACTTGAGTCTTAAACTCTGGAGCTTTTCTATTCACTGAGTTGAAGCAATGAAAGTTGTCTAGTCTTGGAGAGAGTTTAGAGTAATCCAGGAAAAAGATAAAGGTAGCTAAAGCAATATCAACAGTGGTAGTGTTCTGAACCTTGACCTGAGACAACTAATGAATTTAAAAAAGTGTTAATAAGAGAAAATGAAAATTAAAACTCAAATGAGTAGCAGTAATTAAACGAGAATAATAGGATAGAGACTGTTAAAGGAGAAAGAAGGGATAGTGAGAGGAGAGGTTAGACAGAAGCTTGAATCTGGACACATTTTAATTGAGATTCTTTTTAAAAAGATTTATTTTATTTTTAATTGTGCATATGGGAGATAGGCATGTAGATGTGGGTGTGGGTAGCTATAAAGGTCAGAAAAAGTATCAGATATCCTGAAACTGAAGGTTACCAGTGGTTGTGAGCCATCTGATGTAAATGCTGAGAACTGAACTCAGACCCTCTGGAAGAGCAGCAGCAAGTGTTCCAAACCAATGAGCCATCTCTGCCATACCTCTGTTTATTTTATTATTTCACAATGAGCCTGGAAAGATGGTCCAATCTATAAAGGTGTTTGTTATACAGGCACCAGGACGTGACTTAGATCCTCAGCACCCAAGTAAACTCCAAGTGACAATAACATGCCTACAACACCAGCATAGGAAGAGCCAATGAAGGCAGATGGCAAATCTATCCTAAATAGTGAGGTCATGAATTATCATAAATGATTCGACTCTGACTCCCAAGAAATGGTGAAGAACTATAGACAAAGATATACCTATACTGTGAGAGGAGAGAGGTTGAAACTCAAGGAGGTAAAGATTAAAGACATATTAGGATGTGATTTGATATGTGATTTTGCATGATTTAATTTTACCACCCTGAAATAAAAGTAAAAATGTCATTAAAACAATTTGAATTAAGATGCAGAAAAGAATAATAAAGCCAAATGCTGGTTGTCTTGGAAGAAAAGAGAATGACCAGCTTTATCCCTGTAGGCAAAAGGCCAAGTTGACTATGAGCACTTTTAACTTATCATGAAATTTAGACTTTCAAAGTCACATGAAGCTAACCTAATTTATCCTTCTAAAAAATTTTCAAAGCATTATTATGCATTCCCTTCTCAATTAAGATGTTCTGTAACAGTGTTTTACAAAATGGCATAATTTTTTAACTCCCAGATCAAATAGTTGCTTCCCTACCAAAGTACCTGTAAATTTCTAATTTCAACATCTTTTATAAAAATTGCTACATAATAATTTATATTAAATACCTGGAGATTTATGTAAAAAGATACATGTTTTAACTATCATCAATTTTTTCTTTGATAACTTATAGGTAAATGAAAAGTCTAATAAGCTTCAAGGACTCTTAGGCAGAACTCATGCATGTTACTGAATACAGACATCAAATTTTGGTAAATTTACATACAACTTAGAAAATGCATGTCATTTCAGAATATTGAAAATCAAGGAAGTTCCATTTCCATAAGACAGCTCTGACCTCTACTGAATGTAATCTAGCACACCAAGAGAATCCTTTTGTGACAAAAAAAAAAAAATCTTCTCTTTATTTTGTTGGTCCTGTAAATGTTTAAAGATCGATGGCTATCATGTTCCTGCAACCATTCTGTGGTCCCATCACTCTTTCCTTTGCAGACTAAACATTCCAGTTTTTTCTAAACATTCCTTATGTGACACCGTGTCTAGCACTTTTACTATCTTGGTTGCCCTGTGTATTGGCTCCAATTTGTCAATGTCTCTCTGAAAGAACGGCAAACTGAAACCAAATGCAGACCCGAGAAACACTTCAGATCATTGGACACTGGAGGGAAATTTTTCACTCTAGTATTAACACAATTAAAATTGGTAAAAGTGGCCTAAGATTACAATAACTACTGGCATGCAAATAACTCCTAATTGAGTGTCTTCATTGTGTCATTGTGAACTAATAAAATGAACATCATTCATCATAAAAAAAATTTCATTTTTAGACAAAGGTCAAGATTATACCTTTTTACCCATTATGTATCTCACTAGATTTCTTTATTACACTGTGATATTTAATAATATTGATAGTTCGGTTAAAATTCCACAAGTTGAAAATACAAAAAGAATTGTAAGCATATATAAGTAGAATATCAAACTACCTGAAAAATCATTCTTAAATTTATAAAATCAAAAACTAATTGAGAAGTTATTTCTTAAAGAGATTGAAAGCTTCAGAAGTAAGAAGATGTGAAGTTCATAGTTTGGGTGAAAAACTATAATTCAAATGCAAAAGTCTTTCAGGTAAATTATACTGAAGTAAAAAAAAAAAACATAAAAATATCCAAAATCGGTCAGGCTGTGGTGACTCACGCCTTTAATCCCAGCACTTGGGAGGCAGAAGCAGGTAGATTTCTGAGTTCGAGGCGAGCCTGGTCTACAGAGTAAATTCCAGGACAGCCAGAGCTACACAGAGAAACCCTGTCTTGAAAACAAAACAAAACAAAACAAAACAAAACAAAAAACCCACAAATATATCCAAAATCTTTGCCTTTGAGTGAACAGCTCAAAATTGGTATTTATATAAATTCATTACATAAGTTTGAGTACTTAAATATAAGAAAAATGTACAGAATTCTCAAATTTCATTACAAATTATTAAATTGTGTACTTACTATGGATATCTTCCTGTAAAATACAGTGAAAAAATTTCTGCCAAAGAAATTGATTGGACTTCCATATAAAACAATCTTACTTAAATTCAGAAATCTAATTAGGCATAGTGGCATAAATTTTAACCTCATCATTTTGGGAGGCAGAAGCAGGAGAATGTCTGTAAGCTGAAGGCCTGGCCTACATAGTATGTCCCAGACAAAGTTACATAGTGAGATCCTGTCTCAGTAAATAAATAAATAAATAAATAAATAAATAAATAAATAGACTGAGCAATCTATTTGGAACAGATTTGCTATAAAATAAGATAAACAAAGAAACAAAAAAGAAGTCAATCAACTGATGCCCCATTATTAGTCAGCACAGAATTGAAATTCATGGAAGTACATGATATTACTACATACTCAGAAGAATGGCTAAGATTAAATTAAGAAAAATTACAAATAAATATTGTTGAAAATGTAAAGAAATTGGTCTGAAAAAGGAAAAGGAAAAATAAGGGAACTTTAGTTACGGGATGGCAGAAAAGGAGAGAAGAAGGTAAAAGAACAATAAAGATATCTGAAAAAGTCATCAGGGACCATACAATAACTATTAATCAATCAATCAATCAATTAATCAATCAGTCAGTCAGTCAATCATTAAAACTATAGTGCAAATAACTAACATATTTTTTTGCTGGACTGACAATGTTCTCCCAAAGCCATACACCATCTAACAAAAACTCAACACTAACCATGAAAAGCCCTCTTCTGAGTTGTCAGGTATGTGCAAGAGATTGCCAAATGTTCTGGCCATTGCTACTGCCCTTGGTTGTCCCCTTAAAAGTGGAAAGTACATTGTTATTGCTGAAGAGACAATGAATTTCAGGCACAGGGTCCAGAATACCCTTAGCTGTATCTAATCTGAATATCTCCTCTTTGAGGAACAGTTTTCATAATATCAGAAAGAACATGTAAGCCTCCAAATAACAATCAGTACTACCCAATTATAACACCTATAAAACACATCAATGACTAGCACAGCCTTATAGCCCTAAGGGTACTGTAGTGATACACATACATTGGTGGTAACCATAAGCTCTCTATTAAACTTCAGACCTGGTTACCATGAGGAAAAATCTTTCCTGGTACTAGAAACCTTGCCAACTACCTAAGAGTAGTGTCATCATGGACCTTGGAGGAAAATCTACAATTGATATTTCACTGAATCAGCATAATCCCCAAGTGCATTCTAAATATCTGTCTCTACATGTGTAAATGTAGTTCTCAGTTCTTATCAAGCAAAAATGTTTTTTGCTATAGACAAAGACAATTGAGGAAAAATGCAACTAATCAAAATGCAGAGTTGTGGAGCTCTTCTTCAACTCATACCTCTACAACAAAACTGTTGAAACTAAGGTTCAGGGATCATTGTGGAAGAGAGGGCAGAAAGATTATAAGAGCCAAAAGTTTGCTGTGAGATTTTATCTCATGGAAATGTAAAAGAAACCATATAATGAAGTCTCACCAACATGGCTGCCTTAACATGATCTGAACAAGAACAACACAAATCCAACATATATGTTAATGTGTAAGTGGGGAAAACTCTGGAGTCCTAAATCATAAGCAAAGAATGACAGGAACGCTAAGGATGATGAGAGTGGGTAATATAATATTCCTCAGGGAAGAGCAAACCCATTGATTGTTTATCCAAAACACAATTGTCAGCCTTGAAAACACATACAAAAATGTAGAGTCATATTGAGTGAGAATATACACACAAGTGAGTGCACACGCACAAGGACACTCACCTAACAAAAGTTGAAGAAAATGAGGCCATGATTTGAAAAAGATCAAGGTAGATGTACGGAAGGCATTGGAAGGAGGAAGGGTAGAGGATAACTGATATAATTATATTATAATCTCAAAAATAATTATTTAAAATGAAGGGAATCTTGAAGACATATTGGTGATAGTTTTACAGTATGCCATAAACACTCAAAACAACACTGTAATCTTATGCCCATCTTAAGGCACATCTTTAGTAAAACCTCTATAATCACGTAGGACAATTTTATATAGCCATCAAAACTGGCAGCAATAGAGTCATTTTTCAACAGATGGATTTGCTAAAAAAGCAGACAAACATTAAGACATAGACCACTGAAAGCTTTTCTAATTTTTAAAATTATGTTATTGTTGCCATTGTTTCTAGTCAGGGTCTCACTCCGCTACTCAGTCTGTCCTGATTACTCTATGGCCCAGGCTGCCCTCAAGCTTGCTATGATCCTGCTGGCCCAGCTTTTCAGTGCAGAGGTTATACATGAGCAAGAGAAGGAACTTGGTGTATAATACATGGAGATTCTTGTACATTTTTATTTTCCTACAATTTAAAACTTTTCTGAAATGAAAACTTGATTCAAAAATCTCTCTGTGAATACTCAGTGCAGCTTTATTCATTAAAGCCCAATTGAAAACAACTCAAATATCCTACAACTGGTAGGTGGTTAGGCTGGAGCACCTACAAACAATGGAATGCTATTCACCAACACAAAAGGAACAATCTACATACGTGACAACATGTCTGGTCTCAAAGCATTATCTAAGTACAAGGACAATTCCTCAGAAGGCAAGGTACAATATTAAATCACCTTATATCCTGTACTTGAAAGACAAAACTTCAGTAACAGAAAATAGGTCACTCATTAACAGGATTTGCAGTTAGGAAATGATTAACTATAAGGCGGCAGAAATAAGGTATCTTTCTCAGATGACTAAAATTTTCTGAACCTTGAGCATGACAATATTTACACAGCTTTACATACATGTATAATCTCATAGAGATGTACTCCAGAAACAGAACATTTTGTAATGCATAACGGCTCAGACCATTTTTTTTTTAAAGAATGAGTGTTAACTGTGGGGTGTTGCATGCCTGTAATTGTAATTTCAATATACAGAAGGCTGAGGCAAAAGGTTGCTTTAAACTTGGAGCCACCCTAGACAACATAGTTAGTTTCAAAATAGCATGGGTTGCAGTATGAGACCATCTCTCAAAAAGCCAAGAAGAAAGCAATAACCACCAGATTAACAATGTAATGGATAGTTTCCAAATAAAAGAGAAAAAGCAACAAGAAGAAATAGAGCATTTCCCTCTAAGATTCTTGTTTTAATCAAAGAGGCTACATTATTTGCTCTTAGGTTCTTAGGACTGTTATCACAAAAGAGTACATACAAGAATACCTTAAAAGCTAGAAATGTATTATCTTATACTTTATGCTAGGAGTCCAAAGTTGAATGTCTGCAGGGTTGATTACTTTTGCTCAAAACTATGAGGGCTAAGTCTATTAATTCTTTTCATTTAGTTCCCACTAGTCTTGAAATTGCATATCTGTAAATGGACATTAGATGTTTTCTTTATTTACATTTCAAATTTTATTCCCTTTCCTGGTTTCCCCTCAGAAAATTCCCTAGCCTATTCTCCTTCCCCCTGCTCACCTACCCACCCACTCCCACTTCCTGGACCTGGCATTCCCTTAAACTGGGGCATAGAGCCTTCACAGGCCCAAGGGCCTCTCCTCCCATTGACCAACAAGACCATCTCTGCTACATGTGCAGCTGGAACAGTGAGTCCCACCATGTCTACTCTTTGGTTGGTGGTTTAATCCCTGGGAGCTCTAGGAATACCGATTAGTTCATATTGTTGTTCCTCCTGTGGGGCTGCAAACCCCTTCAGCTCCTTGGGTCCTTTCTCTAGCTCCTCCATTGGGGACCCTGTGCTCAGTCCAATGATTGGCTGCGAGCCTCCACGTCAGTATTTGTCAGGCACTGCTAGAGCCTCTCAGGAGACAGCTATAACAGGCTTCTGTCATCAAGCACTTGTTGGCATCCACAATAGTGTCTGTGTTTGGTGACTGTATATGGGATGGATTCCCAGGTGGGGCAGTCTCTGGATGGTCATTCCTTCAGTATTTGGTCCACACTTTGTCTCTGTAACTCCTTCCGTGGTATTTTGTTCTCCCTTCTAAGAAGGACCAAACTATCCACACTTTGGTCTTCCTTCTTCTTGAGCCGTTTGTGAATTGTATCTTGGGTATTCTGAGCTTCTGGGCTAATATCCACTTATCAGTGAGTGTATACCATGTGATTCAGTTACCTCACTTAGGATGATATTTTCTAGTTCCATCAATTTGCCTACGAATTTCATGAATTCATCGTTTTTAATAGGTGAGTAGTAACCCATTGTGTAAATGTACCTCAGTTTTTTGTATTCATTCCTCTGTTGACAGACATCTAGGTTCTTTCCAGCTTCTGGCTATTATAAATAAGGCAGCTATGAACAGAGAGGAGCATGTGTCTTTGTTATATGTTAGAGTAATTGGTTGTTGGACCCAATTGCTAACAACAATTCTTACTTATGCCATCAAACACAGAAAAATTTAGTTGATGCCATACTAGAAGTTTCACCTATTCTAATGAATCATCATGGGGCTAGAATTGTCTGCACACTACTGAAGGAGAAATGTAATAATATCCCTACCTCCAAACACTGCAGCCTCGATGAGTGACCTGTCTGAGAATACACTAGAACAAAAATCTTACAGCAAATTTTCTGTCACACTGGTTCTTAAAATCTTTCTGAATCTTATCTGTGCAGCCTATAATTATGTTAGATGAATGAGCTAAAATAATAAAGAAATTAATATTGCTAAGTCAAAAGATTCAGATTTTCATTTGAGCCAATAACAGATTCATAAGTAGTAAGTTATCCATAATTAATGAATAGTTAGTATAATTCTTATACAATTTAATATGTTCATTTCCATTATAAAAAGTCATTCTACTTCATCCTTGCATTGTCACATATGCCATTTATTTATTCATGTACTTTTAACTATTCTGAAGTGAAACCTCTGTAGAGTTTATGAAATTATTACCCATTTCGGTTGTGTCACCTTTTAGAAAAAGTTACATAATAGTAATGCTACCAAGTGTTAACTTTTTATCTATATATTATATGTAATATATAAATATTATTTATTAATATATTAATAATATTTTATTTAATATTTGATAATGTTATTCATGTAAAATACAATACTTTTTATGTGATTATCATGGTAATAAACTCCATTTCAAACCATCCAGATAGCTTCTACTATTATGTGGCAAACTGAAATGCATTGAGCTGAAGAACAATGTCTGCCAGGATTATTAGTCTCATTAAACTTGATTTTGAAATTAGTATTTCTAGATCATTCCCATAGAGTACTGGAACTCCCTGACTCATTGAATAGTATACTCCATGTGACCTTATGATAAAGCAAGCATAGCTTCACATTTTGTATTCGGTATAATATCCAACTAGTAAGTTCTTCATTTATACAACATTTGGGGCTAGAAATGAATATGCATGGAATAGTTTCTTGTCTGGTCCATATTACTTTAGACTACATTGTGACAAAGGAGCATGGAACACCTATGCAAGCATCAGAGTTGCTTCTGTGAGAGGGAGTCTGCAGCAATACAGGCAGGGAAAATGGCTTTTCTCTAAGCAGCAAAATTCCTTGAAACATATTCTCTCAGATCCATTAGACAGAACTAGTATGTCTGGATAGTGTTTAGGACACTTTATAAGATCTCACATGAAGGTTGCCAGTTGTAGCCAATAGTAGCTCCCCAGTAAATCCGCTGGAGATTTTAGTCTTGCCTAAACTTGTTGTCTGTCTGTCACTCACAAAAGCTCACGGGGTTGTATTGTAGAATCTCTATTTGGAGAGAGCTTGGGCAGGGGGTGGTGGTGGTGAGCATTTCCATTCAAAACCAGGAGTATCTTTGGCAAAAGTCTCCTGTTTTGAATCCTTAAAAATACATTATTGTTAACTGTCAAACACAAAGCTTTCCAAATTTATTTTTCCTTGGCTGTAACTTGTCATAAATTTAAAATATTTTCTTTTGTTTTTGTTTTGTTTTGTTTTTTTCTTTTTGTTTGTTTGTTTTCTTTCTTTCTTTCTTTCATTTATTTTTTTTTTTTTTTTTGGTTTTTTTCATGACATGGTTTCTCTGTTTAGCCCTGGGTGTCCTGGAACTCACTCTGTAGATCAGGTTAAAATATTTTCTAAAACATACATACATATAAATATTATAAATAGTCTAACCAGCATAAATACATTTTGGTACAAGAGCAAAAGAAAGAAACCATTTGATTTGGTAAATATGTCTATGTCAATCTGGTAACATGTTTTCTATTTCCAACCATCGGAACAATTATAATCTTTTCAAATCAACTGTTAATACGTTTTCCTGTTCCTCAGGAGAGGTGAGGTAAGGAATTGTCATATAAATTGGAATCATCTGTGAATGTGAATATGATTCCACTGGGTTTCATCCAAACCTACAAATCTCTAGAATTCTTTTGTCGCCACTCTTTAACAGGAGTTGGGAATTCCAGCCAGGATCAGCAGGAAGACAAGAGCTGAGTGAGTTACAATGTCTAATAGTTATTGCTCTGGGAAGCACTGGCTGCAGAGTCAGGCCTGGAGCCAGGCAGCTTTTACACATTAGCATTATGGATACAAATCATGTCCAATTTTCGAATGAGGATATAGGATAGAGAATGTTGCTTATAGATAACTCCCACAGAGATCCAAATTAACATAGGCTTATCGCTAAGTAAGCCTCAACAGAAAACACTCTACGTCATCTTTCGTTTTCCACAGTATTTCAGAAAATTCTGTATTGCTATTAGCTCCGAGAGTCCTAATGTTATACATAAAAAAGGCACATGCTTTTCATTCAAGCCAGTTACAAGCCATAAGAAATTATATTGGAGCTGGGCAGTGGTGGCGCACACCTTTTATCCCAGCACTTGGGAGGCAGAGGCAGGCAAATTTGTGAATTTTAGGCCAGCTTGGTCTACAGAGTGAGTTCCAGGACAGCCAGGACTATACAGAGAAACCCTGTCCAGAAAAACAAATAAACAAACAAACAAACAACAACAACAACAAAAAAGAAATTATATTGGAAATATTTAATTTAAAATACATGTATGTACTCTTTTTCAAATAGAAATACTAGTCCAATGTCATGTACTTGCAACTTGGATTCTAATAGAATTATTACTTTATAAAGAAAATACTTTATATTTGATGTGTAAGACACATACACACACCTCTGTAAGATATGCCACCTTCACCCTTCCTGCTTCTATTAAGCACTATTTTACATTACATTCTAAATAAAATGTTCAATATATATTCCTACATCTTCTTGTTTAAATTATCTGTTCTGCTGCAACTGACAGAATTGCATTCTTCTATATGAGTGAATAATATTCCATTATATGTGTGTGTCTGTGTGTATATGTATTTTTTATATATGTGTTTATACATATGATGCTTTTACTATATCAAGTACTTAGATGAGAACTTTCTAACTAGGAATTGAATATCTCAGGAATTAGTAAGAAAAATAAAAAAATGATATTGCATAAAATTAAAATGTTATGCACAAAAGAAGAATAATAATATCAACAGACTGAGAAGGAAACCTAAAAGATGTGAGAAAATATTTGCTAGATAGTCATCAGAAAATTAGTTATTATCAAGAACATGTTTAATTAAACTAAAAATTAATATCTTAAATGAATAGTGATATAATTGTCAAAGACTAGTCATTTTCACTGCTAGAAAATTATAAAAGAAAACACTTTAAAATTCGATCTTACCCTAGTCAGATGATTATCATTAAGAACATAAAAATAATCAATGTTGGTGAAGACACAAGAAGAAAGTAATCCTTCTACACTAGTGATGAAAATTAATCAATATGTAAATTAGTACCAAAGGTACTTAAAAATTAAAAATAATTTTATATGAAGATTCATAGCAGTTCTTAGCAATATAACCAAAATTACTCAAATTAGTATTAAATGGACATGTTTGCACACCTTGTTTCTTGTAACACTATTCAAAATTTCCAAGTTATAGGATCATCATTGGTTCCCAAGAATTCATTGATTAATAAAAAAATGTGATATATATGTATTTTCAATGATAAAATTTGTAACTATGTCTTATTCAACCAAAAGAAAGTATGAAATGTGAAAATATTGAGATCACTGTACAATAAGTAAGAATGATCAAGAATTGGTTTGAATGTTTTCTTTCATATATAGAATTAAAAAGAGGTAAGGAAAAAAAGGAGAGCATCACAGGAAAAGAATAGAAATGGAAAGCAGAAGGCTAGGTATGGGAGAGGGATGGAATTAGGAAAGGAAAAGGGACAATGAGGGAATTGTGATTACAGCAGGTTACAGATGTACATTTTCTAGTTGACAGCACATATTGAGAACCTGATCATTATACTTTTCACATAAAGTTTCCTGGGATTTAATTTTATTAAGATTATTGATGAAGCACTTTAGATGATGTCTGATACACAAACCATATGCCATGTATGATAGCAATGGCACCAGTATTGTTCAGAAATTCATCCTTCTTACTATCATTAATATTATTTATAGCATCCCCATAGAACCTTCTTCCTTTGACTGACAAACTACCATGACTTGTCTTTTGCACAAAATATACCAAGACATTTAAAGTTATTCTGTTTAAATCTATTGTGTCTTGTTATACAATGAATCTATACAATTATTTTCTGGCTCAAATATTTAGTTCTTTATATTCTACCAGAGAGTGTAGCTATATGTTTAAAATGATAGAATCCAAGGCCAAAAGGCTTTTCTTATTGAATAATGTGTATCAAGCATGGAATGCTTATCTGAACATTTATGCTTTGTAGACAATGATTTGGAGAATTTAAATTGTCTTTGGTTTTGTATACATTTGTAGCAAAACCCTAGACAGTGAGAAGTATCTCCTAAGGCCTGGTAGCTCTGAGTTCTCTTATGCTCATCCATAGACACATTTAGTATACTTTGATAATAAGCATAAACCCTGAGCCAAGGCCACGACAGTGTTACAGAGTGGCAAACACTGCCATTCATTAGAATGAGCTGTGGCAGGTGCTTAAGTAGCATGTCAAACCATCATATAATAAAACAGTCTTTATACCATAAAGCTCAACTGTAGTCCTAACCCTTACACTGTACAGCTCTGTACTTTTCTTTGTGAATTCTCTGAACAACTTGGAGTTTGGCCCTAATGTATTCTCAATTCCACACTTGACAAAACTGAGCTTACCCACCCAGCAGCACAAAACACATAGCTAGCAGATCAGTGACTCAAATTAAGGATATCCAATGCATAGGAATTTATAGCTGTTATCGCACATGCCCTCATACTCCAAAGGAAAAAAAAATGTAGTTATTGAAAACTCTTGTAACCTACCAGATTTATAATTTGACGGTTGAAAAAGAATTCAAGGGAAATTGATACTAATAGGAAATAGACAACAATGGGCACATATTTGAGTGAAGATGAAGTAAAAGTTATAGAACTATTAACTTGTCAGTTTTGATATGATAAAAGGAAAGAAAATATGCTTCTATTGGTAGATTTCTGTTGCTCTCAGCCTTGTTCAGAGAACCATTTTATGCCAGGCAGTGGTGGCACATATCTTTAATCCTCGCACTTGGGAGGCAGAGGCAGGAGGATTTCTGAGGTCCAGGCCAGCCTGGTCTACAGAGTGAGTTCTAGCACAGCCAGGGCTACACAGAGAAAGCCTTTCTCAAAAAGAGAGAAAGAGAGAAAGAGAGGGAGAGAGAGAGAGAGAGAGAGAGAGAGAGAGAGAGAGAGAGAGAGAGAGAGAGAGAAGCATTTTACTTCAGTGGTACATGTTTAATATGAGAATCATAACTGTTCAAAGTACTAAGAATAAGTGAGTGTGAATGCACAGCCAGATATCAAACATCTCAGTCTATTCTTGCCTCTCTCCAAGGGTCTGGAAACACCATGAGACACAAAATTAACCCTATTTGTGAAGCAATGCTGAGATACTCCATTCTGTAGTCATCAGATGGTTGTTGCACACATGAACTTACAGCTTCTGTGGACAAGTCTGGAAGAACAGTACAGATCAGGTAAAAAACTTGAAATTAAGAAAATTGCAGGAAATGGGTGGAGCTAGAAACTATTCATAGTGTGGTAAACCAGATCCAGAAGGCCACATATTCTCTTATGTGTGGATGCTAGCTTTGATGCTTTACATATGTGTCTTTCCTTTAGAATGCCACAAATTATGTAGCTAGAAAGGGAAGGAGAAAATCTTCTAAGGAAAGAAAAGAGAATATAGTGTTTCAAAGGATAAAGGTAAAATTAGAACCTGTGGAATAAGGAGATTGAGGGTGCAAGGGAAAGGTAGAGGAGAGCATTTGGGTAGAGATAACTAAAAATAAAGGCATTCGAAAAGTCACCTGGAAACTTACATTTGTACACAGATAATACCTCAACTTGACAACATACCCTACCAAGTAAAATACCAGTACCGGGCATCGGTTATATAATTTTGAATTGCTGGTCAATGATATCCCATAGAATGTAATCGAAACCCCTCAAACATTAGAGGTTAATGCCAATACTATTGGCGGTACTCTACAACTTGATGGTAAGACCCCCGTTGCTGAAGATACCACATGCTTACATCATAGAACATGGAGAAACTTTGCTGGTACTCATCTGAAAAATGGAAATGTGACTTATTCACATGTAGTAATTGTCTCTGAAACTAACTGCTTCTGTTTGCTAATCTAGGCTTAGTTCTTCTAGCCTCTGTACAGTTTATGTCAACACTGTTTTCAGTCTTTGAGACTTACTGCTGAATAAGCCTACCTTTCTAATTCTTTCTGAATTCTGCCTCACTGGTTGAACTCAGGTGTCCAGACTCAAACGTCTCTCCACGCTGACTAATTCAATCTAGATTCTCTCAGTTCCTGACTGAATTCCTGTGCTTGGCCTCATACTAACTCTGACATTTGTTCTAATCTTCAAGATTCTTAGTCTTTGGTTTAATCTGTGTTCAGTCTTTACCCGAATCTAGGTTGTTCTTTCTCTGTAACCTATCTCTAACTGTCACAGTAAAACTGCTCTCTCTCTCCCCTCCCTTCCTCCCTCCCTCTCCCCCTCTTGCCCTCCCCTCCCCTCCCTCTCCCCCTCTCCCCGTCTCCCCCTCTGTCTCTCTGTCTCTCTGTCTCTTTCTGTCTCTCTGTCTCTCTCTGTCTCTCTCTGTCTCTTTCTGTCTCTCTGTCTCTTTCTCTCTCTCTCTCTCTCTCTCTCTCTCTCTCTCTCTCTCT
>JADRCD010232447.1:0-14152 GCA_019843815.1 Montemys delectorum
TTATGCTTGGAACTTGCCTGGTGTCTTCCTGAACTCCATCAGTCTCACGAATTTGGTTTTGCATTCTTTATCTAACAGCTCTCTGTATGTGCCAGAGTATGTTTTGTAGGCTGCTTTCTTAATCCAAGGGTTTTATAGAGTTGGCCAAGCTCTGCAAACTTTCAACAGGCCATGCCAAATAGGGTTGTGTGGAACTCAGCTGCCCCACTGATCAGGAAGGCTGGTGTACCAGGGACCTGGGACCTTAGGTTCTTTTCTTTTCTATTGCTTTGGTCATGCTCTGTCAAAAAATGTGTCTCTCTTTTTTTCCTGGTGTCTTTTGTGCAACCCTTTTTGTTGATATGTTGAAATGCATACATTTATAGGTATGTAGATACACGTATTCATTACAAAATGGTAAGAGTTCTAGAATTGTTTGGAGTTTTTTGGTGTGTATTAACACATATGTTTGTGTGGGTGTGGGCACATGTGGAGGCTAGAGGTTGACTTGAGTGTCTTCTGCCATCATTCTCCACCTTATGTTTTAACATGGAGTTTGCTTCTGAACCTGGAGGTTGTTGATTTGCTTAAATTGGCTGACCAGCAAGCCCCTGGGATGGTCCTGCTCTCCTGTGCTGGGACTGTGAGAACATGCTGCACACCTGGCTTTTAGTATGAGTTCTGGAGGGTGGAATTCAGGTCTGCATGCTTACACACCAAGCCCTTCACTGACTGAGTTGTGTGTGTCTGTGTTTGCCTATACATACATATGTATGTATGTTTGTATGCATATATATATATACTTGTCCTATGACAATCACAGTTTTGATTATAAGAGAGTTTTGATTATCTTAGAGGGGCTCAATAGCAGTCCTATTATAAAAGAGCTTAATATTTACTAATATAATTTTAGGAATACCTATAAGGTCATCATTAAGTATTAAAAAATTATCTATTTGTCTAGATAGCATGACAAGATAGTACATCTTTGTTGTTCTGCAGAAATCTGCTCAAAAGTGTCAACTAATACCTTGTGATTAGATATAGATATGGATATAGATATAGATATATACTTGTCAACAGGAAAGCATATTCATAGCAAGAATGTTTCCTAAAATGTAATCTCAGCCTTTCCTAAAGAAACAAATCTGCCATGACTTTATAGTCCATGGGGAACCATCTCAGGAAGATCACCTGCTACTTTTAGCTTCTCCAAGATGACTCCTGGCACCAAACCTTCTTTTTAAAGTTGATTCCACACACACATTGTATCACAGCAATGAAACCTCACTAGTAGAAATGATCATATATCCAGGTGACAAGGAATAGCATACCTAATAAGCCAAAGTTACACCATTTGATATCTCTGGGGTACAGATTAACCACCTAATATCCACCATTATTCTCTTCACTGTGATCCAGGGCTGTATAGTGAATAATTTGTGGAGTCCTCAAACTTGTTTTTCAAAAAACTGATCAAGTGTTAATAATGATCTGAAAACTCAATCTTAATGTTTTGGTCATCCAATGGAACTGAATAAATCTCATTATCTACAGACAGAACATTGGGTAGTGAGCTCAGGACATTCCCATGAAGGTCATGTTGGCTGTGACTATCTAGGGACTCCCATATTCCTCTATTTTATAGTCATCTCCACCTGGTCACAATCTATGAGTGAGAATCAACCTCTTTGTGCTGGATGTAGATCACCACAAAGCCTCTGAATTATTTTGGAATGACATCTGCTATATATGTTCATTTCAGATGATTTAACAATATCCAGAAGTATTCTACATAGCTCTTGAATATCACATTATTTGATGTCTCCAAGCCAAGTGATTGCTAGTCCCTTCTGGCCATAGGCTTAGCATTGTGTGGTAGCTCTTAGAAAATTCATTGTAGCCCCAAGTAAATGCTTCTTGATGAATTACCACCCACTGCTGGTATAATGTGCACAGCCTTTGATACAGAGCCTTTGACTTGTGACAAAGAATAAAGTCTACAAGAGGTTGATCCTGTAATGTGTTGTCCACTATGTTATTCTATTAGCCAACACAAGCCTATCCAAAAATGTCAAATAAAACTCAGATGTTCTCTACAAAACCTTCCTCAGGACCAGTCACTTTGGTGTAGGCTATGAAACTTAAGAATGCACAGTGATTTTCCTTGTGGAACAACAAATTACTAACAGGATGAGTGAGGGCTTGCTGTCATCTCTGTAGAGCATTAACTTCAGCATCACATGTGTATGATGTGGAGTAGTGTCAATACTGTACTATAGAAAGAATATGATGCTTTTGGTATAGTCTGTCTAAAAGAACAGTGTGACATCAATATAATCTTCTTTTGTCACAGATAGCTCACCTCATATAGACTGCTGAGGATTCAGTCAGCTTCCCAAAGCCCCTGATAGAGGAACTGTGCTCACCAACTCCTTCTTGTGCCCCTTATTGGGACCACTTGCAGGTGGGTGTTAAGGTTCTGAGTAACTCTTGTCTTTGGTTTTCTATATCTCAAGCTAATTTCTCATGCTTTCTTTCCCTTACAATAGTTGCCAACAGACTCATGCTTCAGATTAGGGCTGCATCCCCTAGAGTTCAGATGGGATTTGCCTCATTGGTGAGTTCACAGCTACAGGAGGTGTCTTTTTCTGAGGAGGCATTAATCCTAGAGTAGAAGGTTGTGTTCAAGCTGTCTGTGGCTTTCTTTTGCCCCTCAGTTCTCTCAAAGGTTCTATCAGGGAAGGAAAAGCAATCAGACGCAGAAACACTGTTGCTGGGCCACAGGCTAGACAAAATCAGGGCCTATTTTCAAATAGCAAACCGAAGGAAAGGAAGAAAACCCACCCAGGACTGCCATGGCTGCTGGGGATTGGATGCAACGGTGGCTTACTTGCTGTGCACACTCAGTGCTCCTACAACAGCATCTCTGTCTGAGGAAGTGCTTGTCCTGGGCTGTGCTAAATCCTTGTGCTAGAGGATTTTAGATCTGGAGAAGGAAGGAACATGGGCCTGTTGATGACCTGCCATGTCAGCTGCAGAGTCTGAATCACCTCTATTCTGCTGGACAATCTAGCATTAATTTTCAGTTGAGGTCATTCCCTGTATCCCAAGGAACTAGTGCCAGATACTATGTAGACCTACATTTTTTTTTTTTTTTTTTTTTTTTTTTTTAGCTTTTACAATTACTAGAAACTGAAGTATGAACGACACACTGTGCTGGACTAGAAAAAAAACAAACACATAAACACCAAATTTCTCCGATAGTTTCTTGGATGGAATAAGAACATAGTGGGCATGGTATACAGACAGCTCAGTCAATAAGTGCTTTCCCTGTATTCCTAATGGACAAAAGGTAGACACCTTGGATCCTTGCCAGCTAGCCATGCCTGTCTAGCACGTTCCCAAGACTGTAAAAAGTAGGCTTGCTTGCCAGCACAGGACCACTAGATGGTGGTGGATGAACATCTTGTTCTTGCTCACTGTTTCCCAGTTCCTCCAAGGTAAGCAGCTTCCTCCAAAACAGCTCTCTTTACCATAGCCTGCCTGACTTTGGAACCAAAGCTATAAGACCAGGCAACTAGAAAATCTCCATAACCAGGATCCAAAATAAAACTTTTCTTCCCATTAAGTGATTGTGTCAGGGATATTTTGAGTAAGATCAGTCTGACTAGTTGAAGGCCAAATGCTTGCATGGATTATCTCACACTGAGCAATAGTCCATGGAAGGGCTGTACTATGTTGTATTTTTTCACTCCTTGACTCATGAATAGCTGGATAGTTTCTCCTTCAGGGCTGCTCTGAGATGTACCACCACAAGCCTGATGTTCCATAGTTTCTCTGTTTATACCAATACCTACTTCTTGTTCTGGAATTGCTGAGTCAATGAGACTGCAGTTCATTTTTCTGAAGAGTTGTACATGGCTTCTCACAAGGCTACCCCATTTGACATCACCAGCAATATATGAAGGTCTTCAGTTCTCCCAACCGTCCTTGAGGCTAATTTTCCCTCAGCTCAAATCATTTGGAATAACTGCAGTTACATAATGCTACAGACAGAAAACAGGGTGAGTGCTTTAGACTATCATGAGCCTAAGGGTCTGTCTGGAGCCGTCCTGTTACTGCACCTCAGCACAGTTATGGATGCATATCTAAGTCCAAGCAACTCAGTCTCTCAAATAATAAAATTCAGGTCAAACTCCAAGGCCAATGTTAACTGAGGCAAGGTTAGGCAAAGCTGAAAAGAAAATGGCAGGAAGCAATGAGGAAATCAATCAAAGAATCGGAGAAGACACAATGAGCCCCATGACCTTCCACTGCGCAGCCACTATGACCAAGAGCAGAGAAGGCATATAAACACTTTGGCAGTGTTTCCTGCCTGTCAGGCACATGGATTTGCCACAGCAGCCTCTTCCTCACCTTCAAGAACCATTACCATTTTCCTTTGTTTTCCTCTAACTGATATCGATGCACGTTTACACTTTTGCCTGTACAGATATCTGACTATCTGACTATACAGCAGTTTTTATGTCTTTTCGTTCTAGGGAGTTAGGTGGACATGCAGAATGATGGACTGCTATATTTCATGATTCATGGATGCCAAGTGAACTGACAGAGTACTTTTCTCATTAACATTGGCCTCTATCACCTTTCAGACATTTCATGAGCAATTGAACATACGTATATGCAGAAGCACAAATGAGTGCATGCCTGCACATACAAACACACTCATATGTGCACTCATGCACACACACTGGTATATACAAGCACCTATACCATTAACTCCTACACAGGCATGTACCACTACACACGCACATAATGTGATCACAATCATGCTCACCCACATCTGGGCACACACACACACACACACACACACACACACACACATAGAGAGAGAGAGAGTTAGAGAGAGAGAGAGAGACAGACAGACAGAGACAGAGACAGAGACACACACACAGAGAGACACATAGAAAGACAGAGAGTGACAGAGAGTGACAGAGAGAGAGAGTCAGAGAGAGAGAGAGAGAAAGAGACAGAAAGAAACACCAGAGAAAAGATTGCTCTGCTGCAGCACCTTTCCTGGTGAATGAGGAGAGGACCTATAATGTGCACAAGGCACTTAGACTCAGCCAGGATCTGCTGCCTTGGCCTGTACTTATTTCCTCATCCATGAACACTTCCCATGCAGTCTCACTGATCACTGCACAGCTAAGCTGCCCACATGAGAAAAAGTTCCTGCAGTGTGAAATATTTTATGTGCCTGGCCCTTTAAATGATCCTATGCTCTTCAGTGACAGTTGGCGCTTGGACTTCTGGGAACAGAAGAGGTTACAGAGTCCAGCAGAGATTGAGAGGGAGAGGGAGTAGTGAGAAAGGAGAGGGAGAGAGAGGAGGAGGAGGAGAAGTAGGGTTCAGGAGACAGAAGAGTATGTCAACGAAGAAGGAGATATTGAGCAGGGCTAGAAAAGAGTAGAGAAGATATTTTCAGGAGTGAAACTAAGAAACAGTTGAAAATGAAGTGGGCTAGCAGACTGAGTAGACAGTTCATGGACAGTTGATCCGGGAGAAGCTGGGCAGAGCCAGAATAGATGTTGTTAGATGACAGACAAAAGAAGAGCCCATGAAGAAACCACAAATGAAGTGGCTATATAAGTTTATAGAGACAAAGAACTATAAAACAAAAAGTAACATTTTTTTTTAAACCAAAGGAAAATATGGCAGCCAATGTGGAGTCTGTTAGAATGGAAAAAAAGCAAAACAAAACAAAAGACAAAACACAATCCACCATACATTAAAACTCATTTGGCCACTATTGTGGCTAGGCAGAATGGGAGGCTTTATTTCAAGTGGGATAGAGGAAGAGAAAAAAAAAATGGGATGGGTATTTAAAAAAAAAAAAAAGACTGACAGGATGTTTACAAAAGCTGTTTTTCGAACACTCCCTCCATGGTTTTAGTTGCAGTTTTTTCCTGCTTTTCCTTGTTTTGAGCTAATTTGTTTATAACAATTTTAAACCAAACCTGGAAGCTCTTGATAATGGGAGCCTGATATGGCAGTCTCCTGAGAGGCTCTGCCAGAGCCTGACAAATACAGAGGTGGGTGCTTGCAGTCAATCATTTGAATGAGTGGAGTCCCTAACAGAAGATTTGGACAAGAGACTGAAGGAGCTGAGGGGATTTAGAGCCCCATAGGGGGAGCAACAGTGTCAACTGGCCTGACCCCTCGGAGTTCCCAGGGAATGGACCACCAACCAAAGAATACACATGGAAGGACTCAACGGTTCTGACTGCATAGGTGGCAGAGGATAGATGGACTTGTTGGACATCAGTGGGAGGAGCATCCCTTGGGCCTGAGGGGGTTCTATGCCTCAGTATAGGGGAATGAGAGGGCAGGAAAATAGGAGTGGGTGAGTAGGTGGGGGAGCACCCTCATAGAGGCAGGGGGATGAGATAGGGGTTTTCTGAAGGGGAGTCCTGGTAGGGTAAAACATTTGAAATGTAAATAAAGAAAAATATCCAATAATTTTTAAAAAGAATGTTAAAACACTGGCTAAGTAACTGGATAAAATACTAGTCAAAATTGAAAAGCTTGGGAATAAAAAAAGAGAACATCAAGAAAAGGGAGAATAAATATGTTCATTTCCAGTGACCAATTCAGAAGGAGGGAGTTATCCCCAGGTAGAAAGAAGGAAATGTGTCAAAGGGAAGTCAAAGAAATCAAAAGGAATGCCCAGATGAGACCCTTTTTTAAATTTCAGAACTAATGCCAAACACACAGAAGTCCTTAATCAAAAAATCCCCAACAGCATTCCCAGTACTTATATAGTATATGCCTGCTAATGAGGATAACCCACAAGGTTATGATGAAATAGGATGGCATTCTATAAAAACAAAGGACCTAAAGCAATTTAAGGAGGCAATGATATTTTATTCAATGCCCTCCTCCTATGTGAAATAAGCTGGAAACTGGACTACTCAAAATAGATATAGTCCCCAAGACTGGAGAGAATTGATAGAGGTTGGTCCTTAAGTGCAATGGTTGTCCTGGGGAAGAGAAGCCAGGAATTTGGAGCAGCACAATAGAGCAAGAGGAATTAATTTGGTGAGGGAGCAGTTGATTGGCAAAGGTTATTATGCTGATGTGCAAGACCAGGTTCAACTTGGAGATGCAATCACAGAACAGTGTTTCTTTAAAAGCATGGGACAATGTTGACAAGCCAGGAAAGAAATCACATCATTTCCAGAAATCACCCAAGGCTCTGGAGAAGCCTTCATTGATTTTTTTTTCTTTTTTTCTTTCTTTCTTTCTTTCTTTCTTTTTTTTTTTGCAAAGGTTGATCTCAGCAGTAAATAAATCTATATTATACCCTGATACAAGTGTTGCTAGAATGCTAGCTAGCATTCAAAAGAGATTACTGCCCTCCAAAGACCCAACAAGCAGCTGAAAGTGTCAGATGCAGATATCTGCACACAATCAATGGACAGAGGCTGCTGACGCCTGTGGTTGAATTATGGAAGAGCTGGAAGAAGCTGAAGAGGGCAACCCTGTAGGAGGACCAACAGTCTCAATTAACCTAGACCCCAGAGATCTCTCAGACCCTGGACCACTAACTGGGCAGCATGCACCAGCTGATATGAGGCCCCCAGCACAGTTCTCTGCAAGTGTTACCTTCAGAGGACTGCCAGGTCTGGGTTCAGTTAGAGAAGATGCACCTAACCCTCAAGAGACTGGAGGCCCCAGGGAGTTTAGAGGTCTGAGGGTGGGTGGGTGGTGGGGACAATTTCATGGAGACAGGGGGCAGAGAGGAGGTATGGGATGTGGAACAGTTGGACGGTGGACCAGAACGTGAATAAAATCTGGAGTATAAAAATAATAAACAAACAAACAAAACAAAAAACAGCAACCAATAGTGAATAGAGTGTAAAAAGTCGTAAGACCACTAAAGGCACAGGCATCACCCATAGATGAACAGATAAAGAATGTGAGTGATATTGGTTCTAACATATACCCTGCTAATATGATAGGTCAAGCTATAGCTAGAGGTTTCCTATATCAAAAGGCCCAGTGCTTTAATTGTGGAAAATATGGACATTTGAAACAAAATTGTGAGCAAGGCATCTCTAAGGGCAGTGTTCTTCCAAAATATAATTCAGAAGACCCAATCTTCCAGAGGGGTACAGATGATGTGGCAAGTGTTACCATTGGACCAATGAGCATAGGTCCAAGAGAGACAAGGCAATTTCTTGCCATTGGGAAATGGTAAGGGGGGGGTGCTAACTCGAGACTGTGCAGCAAAATATATGAGCAGTTAACCTCTTGTCAGTCAAGAGATACCAAACAGGTAGAAAAACTAAGTAATACAGATCTAATACATGCTAGTACAGGCAGAGCTATTCCAGACTTGTTCATAATTAAACATCTTGCCCTATCTCTAAAAGTTCTACCTTATAATTTATCTACAAGGATTCACTGTACATCTAGGAATTATAGATTTCAAGGTGTCCCTTTAAAATAATGGCCTATATTTTAAAAAAATGTGCAATTTAACACGTGATAGGATTGCTCAGCTGTTAATATTTCCCTATATCAACAACAAAGCTGCTCCAGTAGAAATATCTAGAGGGTTCAGAAGTACTGGAAAGTGTTTGTCCTGGTAAATAGTTGTTGATAATCAGAGGTCAAAATCAAAGTTACAAGTGAATGACATTGAAATAGGTTTGGTGGCTATAGAGGCTGATATAACTATTTCACAAAAAAAGTAGGCTTCAGAATGGCTACTTCTAAAGGTTTATACCCAGTTTCTAGGAATTGCAAAGATGTCTCAGATAAAAAGTGTTTGGGATTTAAATGTGTGGGACCAGAAGGTCAAATAGAAAATTTGAGGCCTTGCGTGCCTCATGTAGCCTTAAATTTATGGGGACATGATCTATTACAGCAGCAAGGAACTCAGATTAATATCCCCTCAATACCTAAGGCAATCCCTAAAATAAGGGGTGAGATGGAAGATGTTCCCAGGGAAGTTATTAAAAAATGTTATCCAGAACAACTGCAGATTGTCCAATTTGTCCAAAACCAGGACACAACAGGGATTGAGATTCCAAATTTATAGGAGGGGCCACTTCTGAAATTATACCAATGTTCTTACTCTTAAAATGATTGACCAGTAAGTCTGTGGGTAGAGCAGTGGCCCTTAACTAAAGAAAAATCTCTGACACTTGTGCAGCTGGTACAGGAACAGATGGAGGTTCAACATATAGAATAGTCGACCAGCTCATGGAATTCCCCCACAATTATTATTAAAAAAAGAAACTGGGGAAATGGAGAATGTTAACAGATTTGAGAGCTGTGAATTGAGTAATCCAACCAACGGGTCCACTGTAGCATGGAATTTGCTTTACCTTCTTTACAACCCTCAGGCATGGCCTATGATAGTAATTGATTTAATAGACTGCTTTTTTTTTTTACAATATCCCATGAAAGAGCAGGATAAGGAAAAATTTGCCTTCACAGTGCCTACATGTAATAACGCTCAACCTTGTAAAAAGATATCAATGTGAAAGTTCTTCTGCAAGGAATGTTAAACAGTTCAACATTATGTCAATATTTTGGACTAGAATAATTTGTAGACAAATTTCCCAATCCACTATTTACCATAACATGGATTATATTTTGTTGGTTGATTCAGCTCAAACAACAAGAATTTTGCCTTGGAGTTTTTAGACTTCTGAAAAAATACAAAGAAGGTTTTGTCTACTATCTAGGCTTTAAAATGAATCAACAAAAATTCAACCATAGAAGGTACAGATCAGAAGTCAGTTGCAAACTCTTCATGATTTTAAAAAATTAATTGCAGGTATTAATTTGATATGGCCCACTATTAGAATAACTACGCATGAGTTAAATAATTTGTTTCAAACATTACAAGGAGATTCCGACTTAGTCCAAAACAGCTAACAAAGGAAGATGAAAAAGAGTTAGCTTTAATAGAAAAGAGACTTCGAGATGAATATGTGGATCTCATAGATCCCAAACTGGATTCTATTTAGCCTTCTACTACTCCTACTATGCTCATTATGCAAAGAAAGGATAGTATTTTAGCATGGAGTTTCTAAGGACACAAAGTAAAAAATTAAAGACTTAGAAAAAGAAAAGGTTTCTAACTCAATTATATAAGAATAAGACTACATTATCAGGAATAGACCCAGCAGAAATCATAGTGCTTTACACTAATGCTGAGATTACTTCATTATGGGTAATCAGTGGAAATTGGCAAAGAGCTTGCAGCATCTGTTTGGGAGAGATTAACCATTCAATATCCTAAAAGCATGTGCCTCTTATTTATAAAAAGAACTAACTGGATTCTCCCATGTACTTTAAAGGGAATTCAAATTCCTGAAGTGCCTATATTATATAGTAATGCAAATAAATTGGGAATGGTGCCTTATAAAGCAGAGATATTAAGCAAAATAATCCAAAGCCCATTAACTCAGTTCAAAAAAAATAATTGTATGCAGTTGTTCTGGTTCTATTTGATTTTTCTGAACCTCTTAAAATAATTTCTGACTCTCTATGCTGAAAGAATTATTTGCATATAGAAATTGCTGGTAATTCATAATTAGCATAATTTTTATACATCTGTCACAATTATCTATTAAACATGAACCATATTTGGTCTCAAACAAGCTTGCCAGGTCCAGTAGCACAAGGAAATGAAGAAATTGACCAATTATTACAACAAATGTGTTAGAAGCCTCAAAATTTCATGAAAAAAATACGTTAATGGTAATAGTTTAAATTTTTTTTATGTTACTTGGCAACAAGCCAGGTAAAATATAAGAAAATGTCCTTGTTTTTTGTATAACCAAGCTTCATTACACATTGGAAGTAACCCAAAGGGTACCAAAAGAAATGAAATCTGGAAGATGGATGTGTTTCACTTTGCAGAATCTGAAAAAGTTTGTACACATACCAGTGATATATGCTCCATGGACATTTGCTTTGAGCTCTGAAAAGGCTAACTCTGTAATTACACAATAACGAAGTAATGGCTATTATGAGGATACCTGAACCAAGTAAGACTGACAGTGACACCTCATATGTCTCCAATAAGATGAAGGAATTCTTTATATATTATAATATAAACTACAATACAGGTATACCACACAAGCCTACAGGACAAGTCATTGTAGAAAGATGTAATTGTACCTTGAAAGAAATGCTTATTGGGCTGGAGAGATGGCTCAGTGGTTAACAACACTGACTGCTCTTCCAAAGGTCCTGAGTTCAAATCACAGCAACCATATTGTGCGCCACAATCATCTGTAATGAGATAGGACGCCTTCTTCTTGTGTTTCTGAAAACAGCTACAGTGTACTTACATATAATAAATGAATAAATCTTTTTAAAAGTTCAATATTAAAAAAAGAAAAAAATGCTTATAAAGCAAAAAGGAAGAATAAAGATCCCCAGGGATGGACTAAAGAATGCTCTGTTAATGTTAAATTTTCTGAATATTAATGAGAAAGGAACAACAGGAGCTGAAAGACACTGGATTATAGGAAAAACAGTGGGAGTAAATTAGCCTACATACTATAAGAATGTGTTAACATCAGAATGGAAGTCAGCAATATATTGTGCTGGGAACATCGATTTGTTCATATTACCACAGGAAATGAAAAGCTATGGATACCAACAAAACTAATAAACCTCAGACCTTCTGAAAACCTTAGACACTGACCCAAATAGAGCAAAGAAGAGAGTCTGACCAATCAGGGCATTCCCTTGCCAGCCAACAAAGGCTAGACAAGAAAAGATCAGCCCCTAAGCACAGGCAGGCCTATGGGAAGGACTTTGGTCTCCTGCAAAAGAGAGCTATCCTCAACGCAGATCAACAACAGGCTAAGGAGCAGGACAATATGAGAATCAATGCTGAATAAAGCATCCTGAAAGCCCAAGTAGCACCCATAAGCTAAAGCTTCACAGATCTGGGGAAAGAGACAAATTCCAGAGTACAAGATGTTAGAAGATAAGATGCCCAGGAAATAAGAAAGTTTCATGAAGCAGTACCCACATTACAGGGAAGAGAAACATCCCTGCTGGGTTCTTATCTCAGTTGTGGATATGCTCCTGATAACAAAAAGATCACAGCGGACACCGGAGAACCTTGGAGAAGACATTGGAAATAACTGAGAAGCAGCTACAGAACCGAACAATTAGTAGCTAAAAGAAATGGGAGTAAATGTAATGTGAAATATTTTATGTGCCTGGTCCTTTAAATGGCCCTACTTTTGAAAGTGAATTGGGCTAGCGGACTGAGAAGACAGTTGAAGATAGTTTATCAAGAAGCTGAACTGAGCCAGAGAAGATACTGTTAGGAGACACATAAAGGAACCCACAAACGAAGTGGCTATGTGAGTTTATAGAGGCAAAGAATTACAAAACAACTTCTTTCTTTCTTTTTCTATTTCTTTTTCTTTTTCTTTTTTAACAAAAAGAACAAGTTCCCAAGATAGAGGACTCAAAACAAAGCCTCTAGCAATCTTCAAGTTGAACAGTCACATTACCCTCACTAAACCTACCCTGACTCCTGCGCTGAGGACCTTGGTAGCAACAGTGGAAGACAGTGACTCATGGTCATTACTCAGGAACTTTTCCACACATTACAGTTCATGTGATGTGAAAACAGCCCCAGTGTCAGCCAGGTGATTCTAAAGAGTTCACCTGCTGTGATTTTTCTGAAATGCAGCACTCTGCACAATCATGAGGGGGAATCTTTCCTGACATACACTATGTGCATGTTAAAGTTAGCAGCACAATGTCAGCAGAGGGATGCACTGTAGGATTCCATCATCCTTAGGGTAAGGCCAAGAAGACAACCCAGGAATTTCCAGGGGCATACCTCTGTGCAGGAAAGTAAAGAAGTTTACTTTTTACTTTTTTAAAGCTGTATTATTTGACTTTTTATTGTATTACATGTTAATTACAAAACAAAAACATAAAAATGAAGAGAAAGGACCATATTCTTTCTCTCTCTGAGCAAACAAATGTCATAGGAATTGAGATAAAACTAGACAGAAGCTTCACATGAAAGGGGACGTGATCCAAAGAGTGGTGGCCAGTCAGCTTTGCCCACCAACATACACATCTGCATGGACATACATATGTATACAACACACATACATACACACACACTCTCTCTCTCACACACACACATCATAGAAATCATAAGTGAGCAGAAAGCAATGAGGACATCATGCTAGATGAACAGATGAATTTAGATTATGCAGAGTACATATTTCAAGGGAGATCCCAGACTCCAGTATCCAACCTTCAGGACTGAAAATGCCTAGGGAGCACAGAGCTTGGCCATATGATGTTGAGGTAGTTGGAGAAATTATTCTCTTGAAGCCTCAAATCTGTCACACTAGCCCCCAACCTGTGAGAAGCCTTTCCCACATTGCTGGTCATCCAGTCAGCACTAGAGTGTCAGTCAGCACTAGAGTGTAAGCTCAGGAAAGAACTCTCCAACAGCACTCACAGAAACAGGACTGACAAGCTGCTGCTACTTAAGCCCTGTCAGTATGAACCAAGATCTGCAAAGGTTGAAGAGACTATCTTGTGATACCATAGTGAGAAAGGCCACATGTCATTCAAAAAGATGACAATGAGAGATACTCATTTCTAGTGGGCGATACTCTTTGCAAGTTGCTTCCTACCTGTAACCTCACATGACCCCTCTAAAGCAAATGAGCTACAGGCCCCTGACCCCATCAATCAAAGCTCTGTGATAATTCTAGAAGTGGCTCCCAAATAGCGCTACTTCTAACACAATGGCATGTCAGTGTGTGATATGTGATCAACCTATCTCCCTTAATGTACTGCAGCTTCTAGTAGAGCAGGAAAGTTTGCTTGCTAATCATTTTCCTGAAAGAGGTGAACCCCACAGAGAGCCTCATCAATAACCACATAAATGAACTACTGGATGAGACATAGGCGAGCGCCTGGATAAGGTGGAGGAGGGTTTCATGGGCATCACTGTATTTACGGTTAGACATGAGGGCAGCCTGCCCTGAAGCTTCATTCATCCTACCTGCTGATGCTTGGTACATAGGTCATAGATCTTAATGCTAGTCTCTACACACAGCCTCATTGATTCGTTGGAGCACTCTTGTAG
>JADRCD010232449.1:0-12348 GCA_019843815.1 Montemys delectorum
GCCAGAAGTCCCGCCTCCAGAGACTGAAGATAAAGATGCTGATGGACTGGGGGAGGGGTTTTTCTCCCTACCTGCTTGTAACAAAGACAGTTGAATAATGATGGAGGACTGAAAGCACACCATACCTCAGTCTCATTTTTTAACCCTCTCCCGCCATCCGGTTCCCTTAATTTCTCGCAGGCTCCTATTCCCATTTCAGAAGACCCATTCGTGCGTGGCTGCTAGTGCACAGACAGAAGAGGACGATAAATGACTGGACAGGGGGCTAAGGATGGTTCTAGATAACTTGGCTCATAACTTTCATATCACTGAAAGTCCCTTGCATATCACTGAAGTTCTAGTCAATTAATCGGCCTTGCAGAGGGTGTGCTAACTGGCATAAGGTGTACTTCTCTCCAGGAGCTTTTTCTCACAGAGAATACAGTGCTAGCATTTGAGTATGCTGTCTATTCGAACACCACGATGAACCCCACTACTCCTGTGATTAAAAATACTGTCACTGAAGAGCTGCACTCGAACTCAGCACTCTTCGTGTTCATTTCCTCTGCATTGCTTATTGGATAGCTACCAGTCAGAGCTGCTGCTCCTTACAGGCTACATTTAAGGAAGTAGCAAATGGTCGCCATGAAGGTTATTGTCTTAGCCAGGGTTTGAAATTCTGCCCAAAACATCATGACCAAGAAGCAAGTTGGGGAGGAAAGGGTTTATTCAGCTTACACTTCCACATTGCTGTTCATCACCAGAGGAAGTCAGGATTGGAACTCACACAGGGCATGAACTTGGAGACAGGAGCTAACGCAGAGGCCATGGAGGGATGCTGCTTACTGGCTTGCTTCCTCTGGCTTGTTCAGCTTGTGTTTTTACAGATCCCAGGACCACTAGCCCAGGGATACCACCACCCACAATGGGCCCTCCCACCCTTGATCACTAATTGAGAAAATACCTTACAGCTGAATCTCATGGAGGCATTTCCTCAAGGGGAGGCTCCTTTCTCTTCAGCTTGTGTCAAGTTGACACACAAAACCAGCCAGTGCAGTTATGCTCAGAGACATAATTTCACCCCCAAACCTCTAATAAAGATGCTGGGAACCACAAATAATCTAAGTCCTATATTTAATACTTTTTCAACTGAGCTATTAAAAAGGGTGTATGGTTATAACTTTTGTAGTCTCCGGTTTAGCAATAAAACTATCAAAAATCTCTTTTGTATTGACTTGCAATTAATACACACACACACACACATACACACACACACATGCACACACACATACGCACACACACATACGCACATGCACTCACACTTGATTCCACTGTAGTGACTTTAGTATATGGGTTTTTCTTTCCTTAGCTACTATATAGTGGTGAATCTGAATCATGTATAGAGCTGGGAATATTCTAGATAAAAGAATGCTCAAGCCCAGGCAGTGTGCAAAGACTGGGACAGATCTCATCACCACACTGCAATTTATTTAGTAATTGTTTGTTTCTGGAATTTTCTATATAATATTGCCAGATTATAATTAGCAAAAATTTATTAAAAGCAAAACCATGTACCACAAAGCTCTCTTTTAAAATATTTATTTATTTATTATTTTCACGTAACTATTTTTTCATGTGTGTGTCTTTGTGCCATGTGTATGACTGATGCCCTGGAGTTACAAATGATTGTGAGTCACCGTGTAGCTGCTCCAACCTCAACCTTGGCCATCTGTTAAAGCAGCAACCACTCTTATCTCCTGAGCCATCTCGCCAGCCCAAAATCTCAAATATTTTAACTTCTAAAACTATGTATATTTACATTCCTTGCAACGTCTAACAAGGATGTACATAGTTCTATATTGAATTGATCTCTATGAAAATTACCTTTATGAGAACATGACAGCCACAGCATCCACTTCAAAGGCAGAGTGAACTGTCTAGCCACTTGATTGGTCTATGGAGCTCATGTAATTCACCTTTCCTTGCAAAACCATCTCAAACCTATGAAAACCTTGATAAACCAGTACTATTTCTATAGTCATGACCTAAACTATGTCTACCTCAGAATTCATAAGTTAGATTTCCAAAGCCCAACACCTCTTCATTAGTTATAACTAAATATGATTAAAAAACATCATGGCCAAAAAAAACTTAGGGAAGAAACACTTTCTTTTGTCCAAGAGATAAGAAATCATTATGGTGGGAGACATAGGAACAAGTGGCAGTCATGGCAATGGGAACATAAAATGAACCACAAGCATGAAGCAGAGAGAGTGAATTGGAAGTGGTATGAGTCTTAAAACTCTCAAAGTCCGCTTCTAGTAACATACTTCCTCCAACAAGACCTTACCCCCTAAAAATCCCCCAAACAAGCAAGCACTAGCAACCAGGACCAAGTGTTCGAATATCTGAACCTATGTGGGATGTTCTCATTCAACCCACTACAGCTTCTGAATGTGATTGCATTTGGAGCTTGAGTCTTGAACAATATAAAATGAAGTCACTGAAATGGGCGTGCATTCAAGCTCACTGTCATTGTGAGAGGTTAGGACCTAGACACATGGAGGGAAGACCACATAGAGATGAAGATTGAAAACCACTTCTACCACCCCAAAAGGAGACACAATCTTACTGGTCCCTTATTCTTGGTCTTCCAGCACTGAGAAGGAAGAGAAAATAAATATTTATAACTTTGTGGTTTTTTTTTTTTTATAGATCTAGCAGGTCAATGCTTTTGTGTTCACATTTCTCTAGCAATATCAGAAACACACACACACACACACACACACACACTCTAAATCAGCTATTAGATTAAATTGTGCTGTGTGCCAGAACGAATGTTTATGTATGATTACGTAAATTACCACCCAAATCAAACTAAAGGACATTAGTTGTTACCTTGGCTACAAAACTATGCAAGGCAATGGCCTTGCCTCTTCTTTCTTTGTCTTACGTTGCTATCAAAGGCACCCACCTTCCAAAGGATGCTAGTTTGCCAGTTCAAAATATATGCAAGTGCACACAAGTAGGCACAGCTACTCACATGCACACACACACACACATGTGAATGAACACAGAGTTCAGAGTATAAAGGGATACTGAGAGTACCAAGAAAAGGGTTTGGCTGAGCAAAGGATGGATAGATGCTTGCCTAGCCAGAAGATCTATCTACATGATGGTAGAAAAATGTGGACTCCAGCAAATCCTTCATTTCATTATAACTCTGTGTAATAGAGGCCATAATGACTCCCTTATTCTATTAACACTCAGAAGAGAGGTCATAAAATAATACAGTGTGTTTATTAAGGCAGGGGATGTAATGGAAGCTGATGAATGTACCAGGAAAGAACCATTAACAGAACTATGAATTCAGATTCTGTTTGCATTCTTATTAGGCTGAATCCACACTTGTTAGCTTAAGTAATCCCTGTGCTTCAGTTAGAGCCATCCACATATAAAAACAGCATCGGAGTCTCAAAGGGATAGTGTTCTAATGTGCCCATGGAAACTCAAGTACATTATATCTCCCCTGAGATATGGAGGACTCTACAAGAACGGAGTTCATATTAAACAAATTAACTTGTCAAATAAGAGGTGAAAATTGCCCTAGGTTCATTTAGCATTCTTATTTACATAGATCTGAGAGATAAAATAGTATTAACTGATGAACTTGTCTCTAATAGTTTTAAAGGTTCATTGCTTTAAAAGAACAAAGAGTTGAACTAAATATGAATAATATAAAGGATGATTGCAATGACATCAAAGTCATGTGTCCTTGTGGGGCAGTGTCTTCAAAAAAGCTTTTAAGTTTTTCTGGACTTTAGGTTGGTATAAGAGAATGTCAGGAAGCAGAACAGAAATTCTATTTTATAGGAAGGAAATGTTACCCATATCTGAAAAGCTCATTTCCTTCTCAAATTGAAAATGAAAAAATTCTACAGGAACCTTTTATTATTTTAGAGATATCACATTAGTGCAGTGGATAACGCTTCAGTCTCACAGCTTGAGAGTCTATTTTTAAGAGGATTATTTTTTAAGGATCAGAACATTTCATTACTGTGTTGGTTGTCCTGGTTGCAGGCCTTCTGGTCAATCCTATGTGGATGCTGAGAATGGTTCTGGAGTAGAAGATAGACAGTTGGGAAACCAATGAGCAGATTCACATGACTGCATCCTTGGAGAAATGTGACCCCTAAGACAAGGGATGCTGTTCCTGGAGTTATTAGAGTTATCCTGAGCAATTATAGGTTCTGCTGGCCACCCTCAGTATGACAATGAAAGAAAATGACTAATAATGAAAAGCAGGATAAGAGAAGATGGATTCTATATGGCCACATGGGGAAGAGGATCACTGGGACCCAGTGACTCCCAAATTCATATTCAGGACTCTGATATGAGGTTTAGTTTTCATGACAAGACAAGATGTGTGTATGGCAAAGCAGTTCTGGTCAAGATGTAGTTCCATACACCATTCATCATCTCAGTTCTAGTGTGTGTTTGCAAGATGATCTGACTGTATCAGAACTATATGAAGTCACTTTTCTGGAGACATGTTCCCCCCACTGACTGGCACTAGGACTCATCATTTTTCTTTTCCCATCATGAGATTCCTGGGAAAACTCGAATTCCTTCAAGTCCATTGTCTCCATAGTTTGAGAGTCAAGGAAAAAGCACAAGTACCTCTTTAGAATACATTCATTCCATGTTTGTCCCCAAGGAGATTTCCAGGACCCTAAGGACAACCTGCTTCCCTGTGGAAGCCTTTGGGGCACCAATCCTTTCCTGGTTGGATCCTCTTGGGGCACAGCTGACAGAGGTGAGTTGAGCACAGTCCCCTGACCTCTATTGTCTGGCAATGGACTTGTAAGGAGCCTTACAGAAGCCAAAGAGCATCCTGCTTCCCCATGGATGCCTGCTGGGTTCTGACAATAACCATCTTGGAGCTCTGCCCCCAGCAACTCCTTCCCAGTTGGGTCTGTCTGGGGCACAGCCAGCAGAGGTGAGTTGTATGTGGTCCCCTGATCTCCATTGTCTGGCTCTGGACTTGCCCTTTGGTTCCAAAGAACCTTATGGAACCCCAAGGGTGCCCTGCTTCCCCATGGAAGCATGCAGGGGCCCCAAGGACTACCAGAGTGGAACATTGCCCCACCAATCCCTTGTCAGTAGGGTCTTCCTGAGGCAATGACAGCAGAATCTGGTCCACTGACCTCCATTGTCTGGCCCATAGTTCCCCCTGCCTTCCTAAGAAGTCCTTCTGTCATCCATTCAACACTAGGGAAAACCAGATGCCTAAAGGACACTGTAAGAACGCAACCAACAAGAGCCAAGGCAATATGGCACCACCAGAGCCCAGCTACCCTGCTACAGCAAGCCCTGGATAGGCTAACGAAACTTAAGCCCAAGAAGATGATCTTAAATCCAATCTTGTAATGATGATAGAGGCCTGTAAAGAAGAAATTAATAAATCCCTTAAAGAAGTATAGAAAAATACATTCAAAGGGGTAGAGGTATTAAAAGAGGAAGCAAATAAGTATAAAGAAATAGAGGGAAATGCAATCAAACAGATGAAGGATATTAATATAACTGTCCAAGGTCTAAGAATTGCAAATAGAAAGAATAAGGAAAACACAAACTAAAACAACCCTGGAGATGGGAAACCTAGGAAAGAGAACAGGAACTACAGACATAAGCATCACCAACAGAATACAGGAGATAGAAGAGAGAATCTCAAACATAGAGGACATGATAGATGAAATCAATATACTGGTCAAAGAAAATGCAAAATCTAAAAATCTAAAAAGTTCATGGCACAAAATATCCTGGCAGTTTGGGACACTATGAAAAGACCAAACCTAAGAATAATAGCAATAGACAGAGGAGAAGATTCCCAGCTCAAAGGTCCAGAAAATATTTTCACCAAAATCATAGAAGAAAATTTCCCTAACCTAAAGAAAAAATGGATATAAATGCACAGGAAGCTTACAGAACACCAAACATATTGGACCAGAAAAGAAAATTCTCACACCACATAATAATCAAAACACTAAATGTACAGGACAAAGAAAGAATATTAGAAGCTGCAAGGGAAAAAGGCCAAGTAACATATAAAGGCATACCTGTCAGAATGACATACAACTTCTCAACAGAGACTATAAAAGCTAGAAGGGATGAGGCAGATGTCCTGAAGACCTTAAGAGACCACAAATGTCAGCCCAGACTATTATGCCCAGAAGAACCTTCAATCAGCATAGATAGAGAAAGATACACTATGAGAAAATCAAATTTAAACAATATCTTTCCACCCTGTTAGAGGAAACTAGAAGGAAAACTTCAACCCAATGAGGCTAACTACACTCAAGACAACACAATAAATAAATAAAAAAACAATAGAAGAGAAACACACACACACACACACACACACACACACACACACACATGCACAACCACCAACATCAAAATAACAGGAGTTAACAGTAGTTGGTCATTAATATCTTTCAACATCAGTGGACTCAATTCTCCCAATAAAAAGATACAGAATAGGTAAATAAACAGAATCATTCTGTTTGAGTATATAATCATTTTGCTGTATACAAGAAACATTTCTAAGCAGTAAAGTTCGGCATTGTCTCAGAGTAAAGGACTGGAAAAATGTTTTCCAGGCAAACGGATCCAGGAAACAAGCTGGAGTAGTCATTCCAATATCTAATAAAATAGACTTTCAACCAAAAGTAATTAAAAGAGATGGGGAAGGGCACTCTGGAAATCAATCTGGCAGTTTCTCAAAAAAATGGGAATTGATCTACCTCAAGAACCAGCTATACCACTCTTGGGCATGTACCTAAAAGATGTTCCACCATCTCACAAAGATACTTGCTCAACTATGTTCATAGCAGCTTTATTCATAACAGCCAGGAACTAGAAATAACTACAATGTCCCTCAACTGAGGAATAGATAAAGAAAACATAATTCATTTAAACATTGGAATTCTACTCAGCTATTGAAACCAAGGACATCATGAATTTTGCAGGCAAATGAATGGAACTAGAAAATATCAACCTGAGCGAGGTAACCCAGACCCAAAAGGACATGCATGGTATGTATTTACTTAGAAATGGGTATTAGCCATAAAGTACAGGATAACCATGCTATATTCAACAGACCCAAAGAAGCCAAATAACAAAGGGGGCACAAGGGAGGACTATTGAAGCTTTCTCAGAAGGAGAAATAAAATGGATATTGGATGTGGATGGATGGAGGGAATTGGGTGGGAGAAGAGATAGAGAGGGGATCAGGGTGAGGCCAGGAGGATCAGATGTAGAGAGAGCAGAGGAGAGAGAATTGAAATTGGCAGTAGGTGGGGGGCAATCCCTAGGACTTGCCAGAGACCTGGAAGGGAGACCCTAGAGGGTTTATGGTGGCTACTCTAGCTGAGACTGCTAGCAGTGGGGGATCTGGATTCTGAAGTGGGCACTTCCTGTAGCCAGACAGAACTGCCAGTGGAAGGATAAGGACATCTACCTACCCACAAAACCAATGTGTACTACCTAAAAGATTTATAGGGGCAAAGATAGAGCAGAGACTGAGGGAATGGCCAACCAATGACTGCCCCGAATTGAGACCCATTCTATGGGCAAGAACAAATCCCTGACTCTATTAATGTTACTCTGTTATGCTTGCAAACAGGACCCTCTGAGAGGCCCCAGCAAGCAGCCAATGAAAATAGATGCAGAGACCCACAGCTGAACATTGGATGGAGCTCTAGGAGTCTTACAAAAGAGTTGGGAGAAGAATCGAGAGACCTGAAGAGGCCAGGGACTCCACAGGAAGACTAACAGAATGAACTAACCTGAAACTTTGGGGGGTTCCCAGAGACAGAACCACCAACCAAGCACAGGCTGCACCTAGGCCCCCTGAGTATATGTAGCAAATGAACAACTTGGTTTTCATGCAGGTCCTCCAACAACCAGAGCAGGGACTGTCCCTGGATCTGTTGCCTGTCTGTGGATCCAGTTCCCTGTAGTGAGCCAACTTGTCTAGCTAGCTTCAGTAGTAGAGGATGCACCTAGTCCTGCAGTGACTTGATGTGGTGGCGGAGTATTAGGAGGGGTGATACCTAGAAGGGCTCTCCCTTCCTAAAGGAGAAGCGAAGGAGGAACAGGAGGGGGGTGGGATCTGCCTGAGGGAGAGGGGAGACTGATATTGGGATGCAGAGTAAATAAATTTAATAAAAACTTAAAAACCAATATGTAAACACAACAAAGCAAAGCAAGACAAAAACAAAGTCTTCCTTCCCACTGGCAATGATGGTTATGGTGCTTTTGGGAAACAGAAGAGACAAGGATGAGCATCTCCTCTAGAGCCCGTGGAAGGAATCTGCCCCATGGACACTTTGATTTCAGCTTTCCAGGGCCTATTTGGGAGCTCTGACCTCCAGAGCCATCAGCAATAAATCTGTGCCACTTTATGCCACTTGGCCTGGAGGAATTTGTTTCAGATGCCATAAAAAGCTCTAGAACATTCCATGGGGGGGGGGGAGGAGACTATGTCACCTGTGCTGTTAGGGAAAGGTATATCTGGGAGCTCCAAGTTTACAGGAGACCTCTACTGTACAGTATAAATAGATTTGTGATGCCCAATGGGAGGCTACTTAGTATGCGCCGCTAGCTCCCGATGGAATTAGTAGGCTTTGGGGACCCTGAGATATGACTTGATGATGCCTTCTTCACACATTTCTATTGTGCCTAATGTCACTCTGAAAGATGACTAGGAAGGGAATTCTGTCTCCCTTTGGATAGCATCTAAAGAGGCATCTGTCTTCCTTCTCTTCTCCAGCCCTTCACAGCGGAGGTATATATGTATATGCAGATTACCTTTCTGTCTCTGCAGTCTAGGTTTCTGCAGCTGTCAGTCTAGCTTCTGGAAGCTGGGGGGCTGAAGTGTGTTTAGGGCAGGAGGCTTATTGAGGAAAATGCATTTGGAAGTGACTAGAGGATTAATTTTCTTTAGATTAATATGACTGACTTTTGAGATCTAATAGAAAAAAATACATCTTAACACAGTGAATGAAAAGCTATTGAATTTAAGAAAAAAATATTTTGGGGGATATTAATACTAAGTGCTAGTAGAAGCAATTGGAATATATTCATTTCATGTTGTATTATCAATAAAATGAGAGTTCCAGTGCAACCATTTTTACAGTTCAATAAAGTAAATTGTTAAGTACTTGAGAACAGGGTCCATGCCTTCCTATATTAAGCTGAAAATGAGATCATAAAGGGTAGTAAAGTGATTATGGATTTTAGCTTCACTTCTCAGCAGATAATAAGTATTTATGTTCACTCCTATACACACATAGTAAGCCCTTTTTTTGTGTAGTCCATGACGAGACGCAGGAAAATGATTCCTGTATATTCAGGAAAATATATGAATGGAATCCTAGGCTGAGAGAAGGATAACAATCATGATAATGTGATATTTGTAAATTGGATATATTTTATGTGCGTATATACTTGGTATTTACAACAAAACTTAGTATTTACAACATCCAGACATAATGCATGTATATACTAATACTAGCTCTGGAGATATAAAATTAGATGGACCTCTCGGAGCTTGCTGCCTAGGCAACCTAGCCAAATCAAAGTTCCAGGTCATTGAGAGAACCTGACTCCAAAAACAGGTAGATGGTATTCTAACCCAAGAATAACTTCTGTCTACCAAGGACTTGAGCATGCATACATATATAGGTGGATTGGCGAGGGGGTGTGAGTTAGAATCACCTTATAATATAAGCAAGAAATGCTACTTGTGTTGATTTAGAGGTTAGAAAAATATGGGCCCCTCAAATTGCAGAGCATGGGAACTTGGATAATTCTAAACCCAGTTTCTCAGTCTTCCTACTGGCTGTTTATTTCACTTCAAGAGCATTTACTTTATTTTAGAAAGCCTAACATCCTAAGAGCATTTCTTAGTGTTCGAAAAAAAAAAAATGAGAATGTGATGTGACAAATTACTTCCGTCTCCTCCCTTGGAACAAGTGAAGGGATGCTCAGTGTCCCTCTCCTGGCTTGAAAAGGGATACTGCTTATGCTCAGTCCCAAGTACAATCAGGGGTGGGCAATGGGCCAGCAATGAGTCAATAGAATGTGTCACCCTTTCCCCTATGCGCTCTTATAAACAATACAAATTAGTGTTCTGCTTCATAAGCCAGATGCCCACAAAGTGCTTCTTATTATGGAGATGCTCCGTGCCTCACAATCAGCAGTGTCCAAACATGAGCGATTATGTTCTCAAGAAGCCATTACTAGTTTGAGTTTAATTTTGTTTATTGGGCAGAACTGTACACTTAAGGCTTGAGAGAAATGTTTATTGCCGGTAACAATAACACTAACAATAGCTGTTGTGTTTCTATTCCTTGGGCAGACTTGGATACTAAACATGGTCCTTGATGTCTTCATCTTCCAAGTTTCCAGAGCCAGCTGGAAACTGCCATTCCTACGGCTTCATCTTTCTCACCATAATGAACTACCCCCCAAATAGGGAGCCTTCCTTTAATACGTTGCTGTCATCGGGTATTTCGTCACGGAGCAAGAAAAATAAGAACAATGACCCACTGTGAAGACACTAAGTTTAATCTCAATAACGTGAGATGGTCTACTGCTTTCAGAGGACCAGAGCTACCTCGCCTGTCTCTCATAGGAACTGCGTCCATAGAGATATTCCCTCTATGGAAACTCTAAAATCAATGTTAGTGTGCCTTAAAGAATAAAACATGTAAAACTACATACTTTAAAATAGTGACTTTTATGGCATATGGATTTTATAAGAATACAAATCACAGGGGCTGGTGAGATGTCTCAGTGGTTAAAAGCACTGGCTCCTCTTCCAGAGGTCCTAAGTTCAATTCCCAGCAACCACATGGTGGCTCATAACCATCTATAGGGTTGAGAAGAGATCTGATGCCTTCTTCAGGCAGGCAGATGTATATGCAGCAGAGCACTCATACAGTAAATAAATATCTTTTTAATTTTAAAAAAAGTACAAATCATAGCAAAAAAAAAAAAAAAGTTAACCTTAAGGAAACTCTATTCCATTATCACCAAGACTTTCTATTCATCTTGACTCTTCATAAAGAAACCAAAATCCAAATATCCAAATGCTACAGGATTTCATATTTTATCCTCTCATGGAATAAGAGTCTCCCAGTAGGTGACCAGTCCTCGCTCAGTTTATCTACCTTGTCATGTCAAAGTCTAGCACAATACATTATTAGACAATAAAAGGCCACCAACAATCGTACATTTTTGTTTCTAGGGATGATTCTGATATGAAAAGGCTGTGCAGAGCACATGGTGGGCATTCTGTAAGTGTGTCCAGCTAGAAATGAATGTCATCAATCAAGAATAATAGTGAAGAAAGCATAAGAGAGTGCAACCCTTTGCATTCTGGGAACGAAATGAAAGTGGTTCCACTGGGTTTTGTGTTAGATGGATTGATAGACTGGGCCTCACCCAAGATGGTTTTTAATCCATTATGTAGCTGAAAGATCACCTTGGACTTTTGAATATCCTGTCTCCACCTTCCAAGTGCCAGAATTGCAGGAGTTATGTTGTTACCTTCAGCATTCCAGCCCACGTTCACAATGGCCCTCAACCCTCACCTACTGCAGTCACACCAGCCAAGCAGGCATCTTCCAAGTTCAAAACTCCCTTAGAAGGCATCACAAGCTCCTTGCCTCACACCCAGGTCCTATCTTCAGATGGCCCTCTTAGTGAAGCTTACCCTCCAGGAAGTAACAGATTCATGAAGGAGGAGCACAGGATGAGTAAACGGGTTGGGAGAAGGAACCTGGGGACACTGCTCCAAAGGCATGTTGTGGCATTCGGTATTTGAGATGGAAAGCACAGAACATCAGGAGACAGGTCCCCTAAAGGGCCTGTCTGTAGAAAAAGCCTTGGGTGCCAGGAACGATACATGCTGATACTCAAGTAAACGGGCTCTACTCCCCTGAATATAATCTGGATCCTTTCAGCTCAAAGCATCAGGGACCTCAAGCAAGTCACTTGGATCTTAATCTGTCTCATTTAATTAGATGCATTCATTTAAGCACAGGAGGCCCTCCAATAACTCTCATAGAATCTCCTAGTAGGCTTACATGGAGGTGAATATTATATAGAAAAATGTACGAATACCTCAGGCAGAGAGAGAGAGAAAGAGAGGGGAGAGGGAGAGGGGAGGGAAGGAGGAGGAGAAGGAGGAGAAGGAGAAGAAGGAAGAGGAAGAGGAGGAAGAGGAGGAGGAGAAGAAGAAGAAGAAAAAGAAGAAGAAGAAGAAGAAGAAGAAGAAGAAGAAGAAGAAGAAGAAGAAGA
>JADRCD010232449.1:12448-31258 GCA_019843815.1 Montemys delectorum
AGAAGAGGAAGAAGAGGAAGAAGAGGAAGAAGAGGAAGAAGAGGAAGAAGAAGAAGAAGAAGACACAAGGCTAGATCAAGCAAAGGTTCTGGGAGACTGGAGTTTGCCTCTCCCTTGTGTGGTCCTGATTTCTCTACTGTGTTTTCTGAGCACTCAACACACCATCAGTATTTACTCTGTTCACTCCTAAAAAGAAGCCTCAAACCCATGAGGTTCCCCAGAATCCATAGTCTCTGCTCTCCTACCAGGACCCAAACCAGGAGGAAAGTGGTGATCTTGGTAGAAACTCGGTCCTCTGTGTGTTCTAAACAAGCTGCCTCCACGGGCTCAGTTAACAGGCCCATTCAATGGAAAAGTCTGATAAACCCAAGTCCGCATTCATTCCTCATGCTTTGCAGGTCTTCAGGAAGCCAAAGTTTCCTGCCAGTTGGCAGTATTCTCAATTTTCAAGGCAAAAAATGTCAACCTCGGTGGCCTGGGAAACTCCTTGCAGTTTGCTGTTGGAATCCACAGGCATTTACCCATTTGCTGGCTGTACTCTCCACTGTGGGTACACTTTCAAAGGCACTCATTTATCCCTAATTAATCCAAACATTTAATACAACATAAATGAAGGGCTACAACTGAGTCTCAAGACAATAGGGACAAGTCACAGGAAAGATAATTTAGATGTCTCCACAGGGTGCTGACTAAGCTTGTGAAGAGACTTATGGGCAAAAAGAAAGGGAAGTGCCAGCATTTGACCTCATTCCAGGAGAGGAGAGGAGAGGAGAGGAGAGGAGAGGAGAGGAGAGGAGAGGAGAGGAGAGGGGATGTAGAGTCATATCACAGTTGCCTCAGGATGTGAGTCTTGTTCCTTCAATTTTTCACACAATCTTTCAGGCATTGGGGATATGATCTGGTAGACAGGCAAACAGACAGACAGAGGGAGAAAGCACATGGCTGCTTTTTCCACTGGATTCTTAGATAGTCCATACCACATAGAAGTAAGCATAGCAGACTGAGGCAAAATTGTCTCCCTAAACTAACACACACATACACATACACACATGCACACACATAAACATACACATACAGACACACACAGGCACACACATACATACACATACAGACACACACGCACACACACACATATACACATACACACACACACATATACACACAGACTCGCATAGACACACACACAGAGTGTGTGAACTTGCCAAATAAGCTTTTGGGTTGTGTTTTTGGTGTGTGAGTATGTGTGAGTGGTATACGCATTTGTACACATGTGTGTACATGTGTATACAAGTATGTTCACTTGTGTGGAGTGCATGTAGAAACCAGAAATCAATACTGGAGTAAACTTCTCCTATCTTTTTTCCTGAGATAGACCCTCACAATGAGCATGGAGCTCACAGTTTTGGCTAAACTTCTTGGCCAGCGAAACCTGAAGTTTCCTCTTTCTGCTGCATCCGCAGAAGTAGGGTTACAGGTGCATGCTATGGTTACGGGCAGATACTAGAGTTACAGGGAATCTGAACAGGTTTTAATACTTGCATAGCAAGCCATTTACCCACAGATCCACCTCCTTAGCCTTGCTTTTGAGCCTTGACAAGAAAATCATTTGTGGACTTTCCCACTGTTTTGTCCTAAAACCTTAGTCCTTGTACTGGCTGGTTTTGTGTGTCAACTTGACACAGGCTGGAGTTATCACCGAGAAGGGAGCTTCAGTTGGGGAAGTGCCTCCATGAGACCCAGCTGTGGGGCATTTTCTCAATTAGTGATCAAGGAGGTGGGGCCCCTTGTGGGTGGTGCCATCTCTGGGCTGAAAGTCTTGGGTTCTATAAGAGAGCAGGCTGAGCAAGCCAGAGCAAGTAAGCCAGTAAGGAACATCTCTCCATGGCCTCTGCATCAGCTCCTGCTTCCTGACCTTCTTGAGTTCCAGTCCTGACTTACTCTGGTGATCAACAGCCATGTGGAAGTAAGCTGAATAAACCCTTCCCCACCCCCACCCACAACTTGTTTCTTGGTCATGATGTTTGTGCAGGAATAGAAACCCTGACTAAGGCAGTTCTGTAACCAGGCTTCTTACTGTCACCATCCGTGTCATGGCTAAAAGACAATGACTACATGTGCTCTACGCATCCCGCTAAGTCTTGTCAAGCAGAATAAATGGTGCTTTAATAAGTAACAGAAATATCTGGCCTGAATGCTTACCAGCTTCCTATTATTTCAACAAAATACCCAAGGTTATCAATTTCAAGAGCAGAAAGGTTTATTTTGGCCTGTGGTTGGTTGATTCTCATTGGCTAATGCTGCGACCTTTTCCTACAGTTCCTTATGCTGTGGGGACCCCCAGCCATACAATTATTTTTGTTGCTACTTCATAACTGTAACTTTGCTACTGTTATGAGTCATAGCGTAAATATCTGTGTTTTCCAATGGTTAATGGGTGACCCCTGTGAAGGCATCATTTGACCCCCAAAGTCTCCTCCGTCCACAGGTTGAGAACAGCTCTAGTTGAGATTTCTATCTGTACCTGATTGGCTCTGTCGATTAAAGCCTGTCACGAGGCAGCATCCCATGGTGGGACTGTGTAGTTGAATCTGCTCACGTCACAACAGTGAGGATGTGAGGTCTGCAACTGGGTAGAGCTCCAGGACCATGGCTCTGCCTTTTATTTTCTTTCTTCCCTTTTCTGAGTCCGTTTACATTCCTCTACCTCAGAGTTCACCTGCTTTGAGGAAAATACCTTCATTCACATGCATTTAACTTTATAGAAGTCAGGGAAGGATTGAGAGACCTAAAGAGGACAGGGCTCCAGAACAAGACCAGCAGAGGTCTAAGCACCAATCAAAGAGTGAGCACGGACCAATCCTAGGCATCTTGCACATGCAAAGCAGATGCACACCTTGGTCTTCATGCAGGTCTCCCAAAAACTGGACCAGGGGGCCGTCCCTGAATTTGTTTCCTGCCTGTGGATCCCATTCCCCTAACTGGACCACTTTGTCTGGTTTCAGTGAGAGAGGATGTGTGTGTGTGTGTGTGTGTGTGTAGTCCCGCAGTGACTGATGTGGCTGGAGGTGGGCACGCTCCCCAGAGAAAAAGGGGATGGGGAGGAGGGGGAGGAGGTTTCAGAGCGGAGGACTGGGAGGAAGGGGCTGATACTGGGATGTAAAGTAAATAAATTACTTAATTAAAAAAATTACTAGATTAAGGCACCTGCCTTGCCAGCCCCATCAAGATGAGCTCTCATCCTGAATTTGGGAAGTGCCTCTGAGCTCAGTCATCCACTTTTCCAGATGACTTCTCTTGACTGCTATAACAAAGCACCGCAGAGTGGGCGATTTGTAGATAAACGCTACTGGCTTCCCAGTTTTCAAGTCTGGAAGTGAAAAATGAACAGCTTGTGTGTCAGGTAAAGAGTTGCTTTCTGCTTCAAAAATGGGACCTTTCTGTTGTGTCCACACATGAAGGAATGAGGGATCTCTCTGGAGTCCATTTAGAGGTCCACTAATTCTACCCTTGTGACTTTGGAACTTCTCCAAAGCTCTGTCCTCCTCACAACATCCCTTTGATTTCAGGGGAAGATCCTGTTACTGTAGCCCATGAGCCCCGGGAGCACACAGCAGGGGCCCACTGAGACTCCAGACAACTGGAGAAATCTACCCCCCCCCATGGAAGGAATCCCTGGGAGTCAGAGGATAAGGCATGCACAATTTGTGAGGGAAAGTGGGATCTGTGAAATGGTGTTCCGTTCCTCTCACAGTTGTCGACCGACCGTTCTTTGCAAGTATTACATCAAAATAAATTATTTCCTTCCAGATGAAAGTCCCACTGTTTCCGCCTTTAAAGAGCTGAAAGTTTACAAAACTTTCTTTCTTAGCAAATAGCAGCTAGTCCTGGCAACTAGTACTTTGAGGAACGCCGTCTGGTCTGCTTACCTTTATCCAAAGCTGTCTGTCTTTGATTGGCTAGGGAAACACGGTTTAAAGAATTAGTTCACACTTCCTTGTGGCTCTTCCAGAGATTTCTAAAGCATTCCATATCAGACACTTTGCTCTTACAGGGTCTTGTACTGCTTTGCAGAGAGAGGGTAAGGCACAAGACTACCTTGGGGAGAACCGCAATTTCAAACTCCCTTTTCTATCTTTCTAAAACTGCCACACTCCCATGTTTTTCTCTTCCTATGTCTTTCACTGTGGATACGTTAATTTCATGTCACTCTGGCCCAGTTTCTAACAGAAGCAACTTAAAGAAAGAAAGGTTTCTTTTGTCTCGAGAGTACAGGATTCTTTTAGGGGATGGTGTGGCCAAGGAACAGTACAGCAGAACATCGCAGTTCACAGTGGGGCCATGCGCAGTGGGAGCATGCCGCGGAGGCTGTCCACCTGACTGCAGACCCGAAAGTCGTAAGTAAGACTGGAAGTGGGCAGAGATAATACACCCAAGAACCTATCTCAGGAACCCAGTCCATCCAGCCCCTATCTATGCAAATTTCTAGAGCTTTCCAAACACCACCAACAGTGGACCGAGTTTTCAAGGTACATGCGCATGGTAGGTATTTCAAATGAAAACTGTTATGCAGTGTCAAAACGACACGCTCAGCAACAGAGCAGATGCTAACGAATCACAAGGGATGAGCATCAATTCTAAGTGTGATCTCTAGCACGGTACTGGCACGTGGCGTCTCATGGCTAGTGGAAGAGATACTGCTTCTTTAGAAGACAAGGAAAGATGACTGGGCATCATCACTCTGCTGTCTCTACTACAGAGGACCTCAGCTCAGACCCAGAGGTAAAAGAAAGGGAAAGGAGAAGAGTGACTTCAGTCAGGACCGCTGCATTTTGTAATCATGGCTTCTGATATTGGTCTCAGCATTTGAATTCCATTTCCATAAAAATCCACATCAGCAGGTTTTGGAGAGTGATTTTTTTTTTTTTTTTTTGTATCTTGCAGCTAGTTTTCATAATAAAAATGCATAATCAAATGGAACAACAAGGTTCCAGAAGAACATAAATAATGAGCATGAAGGAAAACCCCATTTCAAATTGTATAACATCAGCAAAAACTCCAGTTCTCTCAACAGGTTTCCATAAAAATTACAAGTGGCTTTTTTTATGCATAAAACAGGGATACATAAGAATGCGATACAGTAGATTGAGTATTGTTAGAATAATCGGAAGGCTGCGTTTGTTACCTCCACCGTTTGGGGAATGGTTGGTGGGACTCTTCTGCAATCCCCTGCTCAGCAAGTTGCTGCCATCACATGTAACCATGGCTCTTCCGGGGTCTCTGATCTGTGTATGGAAAGCTAAGAAAAATGATGCTGTCATAATCCATCAAAATCTCAAGAATTAACCAGCGCTCCTCAGGCTCTAGCGGTACGGTAGAGAGAGAGATATTTTTGTATCACTCTTTAAAGAAGCATGATAAGTTTAGAAAAGAGATTGCTCTTCTTTGTTTTTTGCTATTAACATGTGTATTTCATTCTCATCCTGCGTGTGTTCACATTAGATTTAATCAAGCTGCCATTGGCTCCCTTCACCTTTATCCACCTTTAACAAGAAGCACTGCCCAATTTTACACGGGATTTTCTTTTGTCTAAACTGCTAGCAGAAAGCTTATACCATCTCTAAATATCCCTCCTAGTTTTTTTATTGATATAGTTTTATATTCTTTCTTGGATGCTTATATTTGGGGGCTAGAATCAAAAATTGTTGTCGTTTGACTTGTATCTCCCCCATAAAAATGATATATGTTGAAGTCCTAACTTATTCGGATTGTGACCATATTTGGAGGCAGAGTTTTAGAGAGATTATGAAGCTAAAATGAGGTTGATTTGTAACCCATAATCCAATATGACTAGTTTCTTCATAAACCTATGAGCTAAGGAATGCCAAACATTGCCCCACCACTACTCAAATGATCAAAAGCTATAGAAGAGGCATGGGACAGATTTCTGCCTCAAAGTCCTTAAAAGGAATCAGATCCATAGATACCTTGGTCTTGGACTTTCAGTTTCTGGAACCAAGAAACTCTACTGTTTCCTAAACAGTCCTGTCTATGGTCAGCGGCTTGATCGACAACTTAGGAATGCAATCTGTTAGTGCCATTGCACCTCGTGCTCAGAGCTACATAAAAGAAATGCCAATCAAGGGTGAGTTCAAGCTTTTCCATAAAAAGAAAGACACCTAAAGCATGACCATGTGGCTCTCTCTCAGGTACTGGATGGTTCAGACAAGGGAACATACAACGGTAACAATGCTCGGTGAACTCTGTCACTGCTGTTCTCAACAGTTCATTTGCTCCAAAGTTACTAAAGGGCCCAGTCTGAGTTAGGGTTTTACTGCTGTGAAGTGACATGTTAACCAAGGCAAGTCTTATAAAGAAGAACATATATTTGGGGCTGGCTTACAAGTTCAGAGGTTCAGTCCATCATTATCAAGGCAGGAGCATGGCAGCATCCAGGCAGGCATGGTGCAGGAGGAGCTGAGAGTTCTCCATCTTCATCTGAAGGCTGTTAGCAGAATACTGGCTTCTAGGCAGTTAGGACAACGGTATTAAAGCCCATGTCCACAATGACACATCTACCCCAACAAGGCCACACCTCCTAAGAGTGCCACTCCCTGGGCCAAGCATATACAAACCATCTGTTTCCCCAATATCTGTTTCCCCTAAAAGGTTCACTGCCAGCCCTGGGTTTGCCACGGACATCTTTCCATGGCAAGTCCACAGCTAAGACATTTACTCCATGTTTCCATGCTCTTGTAAGACATGCCAGGGGGTAACCCCTACATCTCTCTGTTTCTTTTTTCCCTTGTTCCCATCTGTATCCTACACTTCGCCCTCAACTTTCCAATCATTTCATTTCCAACTTTCTTTTTCATAATTTCTTTATCCTCTCCTTCACCCCAATTGGCCAAGTCTCTGTTGTCATCCTTATCTAAAGAACATTACCTCTTCCCAAAAGCCCTCTCAAGACTAGCACTGGTCCCCTATCTATGTGCTGCTAAGGCACCCTGTGCTCACTTTTAAAAGAGCCACTTGCTTCCTGGGATGACACTATCTCCTGCAGTGCACAGGGAATCCATTGCATAGGATCTCAGTCTGGCTCATCAGAGTTGCTCTGTGTTAGGCACTTAAATAGCACAAAGAAACTTTCAGTGTGTTTTGTAGCATAGTTCAAGAAACTCGATTTTGCTGTAGTCTATCATAGTCTAGTTAGAAGGTAATTGGGGTCCAAAATAGGAAAGTACTAGAGGTTATTGGCAGAAATAGAAGTGAAAGGGGTTTCGCCTATAGGGTTGTTATTATTTGATAATGAAAGATGTGTAGAAGGACAGAGAATAGAGAGATGCTTTCTAGGTTTTCTGGATGAGGTTGACTTATGAATGTATAAAGGGATCTTAGCAAGATTAGTTTATGGCATACAGTGGGTAGAGGAAGTAATAAGAGTGACTGTGTTGCCCTGGAAGTTAAATTATCTGGGCTCTGTCGTACGCGCAGGTTTCCTGCCAGCAGGAAATCACGGACAGACACACAAGATCCTTCTGCAGCCATTCTTTACTACATCTTCCAGAGGGCGACCCCCTACACCCCAAAAGCACTGTTTATATATGCCCCGGAGCGGCATGCTCATCTCTGATTGGCTGTTTGCTCAGGAGCATAATACACCCTGGATGGCTAGTGACTTGGCGGTCTTTGTCCCTAAGCACATGCGCAGTTTCTCTGTAAACTTGGGAGAGCACCAGATGTCAACGCCATCTGCTGGCTAACACCGCTCACTGCGGCTTCTTACAGGGCTCCATATCTCTATTAGCTCATTTCGTAGCTGTAGCTCAGTTTACATACTATAAATATCGGGGTGTGCATGAGTCACTGACTCAGTTTCTTTTGGCTCCACCATCTCATCGATCTTTCCCTCCTTTTTCTGTGTTATCTTGGTTCTCTGTTAACTTCAGTACAGTGGAACCAGCTCTGTCCTAAATGTTCTTGGGAGTCCTTCAGAGACACAAGCCTTCTAATTAATGCCATGCACAAACTCCCTCAAATAAGCTTCATACTTGTTTTAAAAAAAATGGCTTTGGGAATTTACTTCTCAAAAGCAAACGGGAATTAAAACCAAGTACCCAGGAATATAAATGTCAAGCTCGGCCTTACACAAGAAAAGCTTCTGCAACAAGCAATAGGAAAGTTCTACTGGGGCTGGACAGAAAGCTCAGGAAGAAGAATGTTTGTTGTCTAAGCATGAGGATATGAGTTTAGAACCCACATTAAAGGCTGGTTTGATGGCAGACATCTGTAACTTCAGCCCAGGGGCTGTGCTGGGAGACCCCTGGGGGTTGCAGACTAGCCAGTCCAGCAGATTCGGTAGAGATGGGTCTCAAAGTGTGGAGGCAGGAGATGTATGTCTCAGTGGCTAAGAACACTTGCTGTTCTTGTAGAGTACTCAAATTTGCTTCCCAGCACCCACACTGTGGCTTACAACCATCTGTAACTCCAGTTCCAAGGGATCTGATACCCCTTTTCTGGCTAACTGAAATACTAGGGATACATATGAAACATGTATATACACATGCAGCTAAAACGCTCAAACACATAAAATAAATAAAATAAATAGATCTTTAAGACAACAAGAAGGTAAGGGGTAGAACAATAGCGAGCAACCTGTGGCCTCCACAAGGGCACACATGGGTAGGCAATTCCTCCCCACACATATACAATGCAATCCTATACACACTGACACATAACACACATACACACACACAAACAACAACAACAAAACCATTGTGTATGAATGATGACACTTGTTTTTCTGAAGGAACCTGAATGCGTCTTCAAAGAAAGGTACACACAACCCTGGCAACATGACTCAGACTTAGGAATCTCACAGCAAGAGCATGATAGCCTATTAGAGAGAACAAGGCTGCAGGGATTTCACAGTAAAGGTCTTTGTCAGAATGCGTTCTCCACGGAAGCTCCTGCTCCTAATACCTGTTTCCTGAGCATGTCTGTTTGCTCCTAGATAAAGGCTGGATTAAAACAAATCTAGCAGAGAGATTCTCCAGGACATCACTACTCTACACACAAAACCAGCTCAGGTGAGCCTCTCACTGTCTACCCATATCACACTCAGAGAGGGATGGCACCCCTGGGTGGGATCAATGGACCGAAGATTAGATACCCAGAGTCGGGCTATGGGCTGGAGACTGTGGGTTGCACAGCAAGGACTTTGCTACAAGATGGTAATTTCCTGAAGAAAAGGATTAGGTTTTTAGGTAGTAGAAAAAGATATCTTAAAATTGGGAATTTAAACCCATAAAAGGCTTGTCAGATTATTTGAATTGTTGTAGAAATGCAATTTAGTAAAGTGGTTAAAATCAAGGGCTCTGAAACTCATATCAAGGTTCCCTGTTCAACTATTTGACCCTAGGTTAGGAACTTGACATCCCCAAGCTGGGTTTTTTTTTCTCATCTGCAAAGGGTAAGACCTAACAATCTCCTAGAGCTGTGAGAAGGATCAAAGGAGATAAAGATGGCTACAATGCTTAGCACAATTATTGACTCCCTAAATCCTCAATCACAGTGAAGGATTATGTTTCTATATGCAGTCGTGGAATATAGACAAGTACGGAACTATCTTTAACCTAAAATTACTTTTCTTTCTAAATGAGAACTAGCATGTACTTTTCCTGGTCATTGACTATGATTTCTGCCTTTTCAAAATCCGCAGTCTGAGGAAGTGCATTCTGAAATTCACAGTACTCTGGGGACGATAGAATAAAGCCTTTCACAGTGGCACCACTCAGATAACTCAAAACATACAGTTGTCAAAATATCCTTAAAAGGAATGTGAACCACAGAAGGCTTACCACAAAATGAATTATTCGCAATCACATGACAATGTGTAGACCAGAGAATGGTTGAATACAATCAAATACTTTAAATATAACCAGCAAAGTCTACCACTTCTGAAAGAGATTTACATTTTACTGGTGTTACCTATACAACATCAGACAAAACCAAAGATCTCTGGGGAATAATTCAAGCCAGAAATTCATTTTGAAGAAAGAAATGGAAAGGAGTGGCAATTAAATTGTTCTGTAATGAGAGATCCACAATCATGAAATCCCAGCATGCTGTGAATAGGGTTTGAATGGACCTCTACTGAGTTCTGAAAGAAGTAAAGAGTGCTATGAGCCCTTAGGATACTTAATACACTGTAGTCAGGCTGCAGATACAATTACAAAGGGAAAAAAAAAATCCCACAACACAACTTATAGATAAAGTTTTACTGAGATTATTATATTTAATATGTAAGGTCTTTTAATGTGTATTTAAGGGATTTTTTTCCCCATAGATGTGCAAAGAGACTGAGGTCTGTGTTACATATGAGTTACATATGAAAGAGAGGAAGAAACAGGCACTTAACAGCTTTTGGAACACAATAATGAACTCACATTCTAAATAAATATCGAAACTAATTTCCATGCTGGGAAGTCTGCTTGCACTAAGTAACCACAAAGCAGCAGCAATGAGAGGCCGCCATTTCTCTTCTTCAGCACAGTGAACACAACTTGTTAGGCTCACTAGAAGAAGTATCCTGTGGACTATGTTGCTTGGGCTTTTAATGAGATGACAGAGAGAATATTTTCCAAGGATTCCGTCCAGTCTCTGTAGTCTGAATCAAGAAGAATAAAATCTGAATCAGTGTTGTCAATAAATGATTCCGAAGTCTACCCACCGCCAAGGGAAGATGGATCAGCTGGTAACACTCTTGCATTCAATTCGCAGAACCGGTAGTTTTGCTTTGTTTGTTGTTGGTGTTTAAAGCTGGGTGCGGTAGCAAGTGTTTGTTTCCCAGCACTCAGCAAGTAGAGACATGGAGATCCCTGGGGTTCTCTCCATTTTAGCCTCGTAGATAGATGAAAGAGTGCAAGAATTATTTGGGCCAATGAGAGAAACTATCTCACAAAACAAGGTGGGTGGCTTGTGAATAAAAAAACCCACAAAGCTGACCTCCTCCTGTCTCCACGTACATGTGCACCTGTACACTCATAAGCACAGGTAAACAAAGAAGGACTCCCCAGTAAAACTTGTGTCAGAAGGAATTCCAGTAGAAAATAGCCACCAGGAGCTTTCTTACAATGCATGGTCCTATAGATCAGCTTTTCATCAGCTGTGAGTGTAAATTAAACAGATGTAGATTGTAGAATCATTACTAAGCTGGAGGAAGTTTGGAATTCAAGAACTCCGTAGATCAGTTCCTTCTTTTTAAAAAATTAGGATGCTTATTGTCATCTACCTCAGAGGATCTGCGCTAGGGATAAATGAGCAAATCCATATAAAATCATTTCTATGGTGTTAACGCTTCACAAGTAAGCACTGTCAGTGTTAGCTACTGTCCTGTTAAGGTTTTGACCATGGTCTTTGCGGTCATAGTCTACCATCCTATCCATTTAAGCTTTATCTGCCAACTTGATACAGCCTAAAATCAGGAGAGGAGATCTTCATTTGAAGAATTGTCTAGATAAGACTGGCCTGTGTGCAGGTCTGATGGGGTGTTGTCATGGTTGCTATTTAATGTAGGAGAGCCCAGCCCACTGGGGGCAGCATCATTCCTTAGACAGCACCATTCCTTATATAGCACCATTCTTGCTGTATAAGAACCTGCTAATCATGATCCTGTGAGTGTTATGGGTTCTAGATTTTTCTCTGGTATGAAGAGAGTTCCCTGGCTAGAGGTAATGTTGTATGGAATAGCAAGTAGGATGTCCTCCAAATTCTTGCATGAGTTCCTGCCCCGGGTTCTTCCAATCATGGACTGTAACCTGGAAAATTAAACCTATTTTCCTCTCCTATATTGCTTTTGATTTACCACAGCAACATAAATCAAGCTAGACCACTTCCTAAGCCTCACATCTCCTGAGAGGTCACCAAGAGCTACACAAGATTCCTGGGCTTTGGTTCTTTGAGGAGTAAAAACTTTAGCATGAAACTATAAGATTTCTATCCCAATCAAGTAAAGGCATAAAAAAAAATACCCTCTATTATCATAAGATAGCACAAAACAGATTTGAGAATAAACAATAGTACCCTGATTGGAATAAATTCTCTTTAGGAAATAATCATTTCTTAGTTTATGTACCACTAAAAATTTGTTGAGAACTACAAGGACTCAAGGCTCAGTGTTTAGAAGCTATTGTTCTACAGGGTAGAATCTTATGTGACTAGCTAAGAAAGTATATAGCCCCCATCACATCAGAGCTTATATGGGTGGAACTCCACAAGCATTTCTCATCAGGACCATGATGACGACATCTTCAGTGTGTGACTCAGTTCAAACTCATGAATTCGTTTCTATTCAATGTATGCAGTGTTTGTATACAACTTATATACCTACCAATGTATAAAAAAAGAAAAGTAAACAAATAATAAAAGAATATGGAAAATACACTACATAAAGACTTTTTTATTGTAAGTTACTCAAGATTCACTAACCCTAGAATTTGTAATTTTTGCTAAAATGGGAAGGTAGTCAAAAAGTCATGTGGGAGAGACATGAATTTGAAGCTCACCATCATACAATTTAAGCAATCTCATTTTCATTTATCCCTTGATGCCAATTTGGATTATTTTATTGTCACTTTTCTTTTTAAGTGAATAACGTTCTATAGGGCTTGAGGGAAGCATCTCAGGGCTATGTGATCAATATAGTGGCTCTTCCCTCTGCCCCATTTAAGACCTATAGAGTATGAAGTGTCAGAAACAACCACAGTTGGACCACTCAGTGGTGAAGGAAAATACTCACATGGGGAAACATATCAAAAGAAATAAATTGTTGCTGATATATAGTGGGGCTAGGATTGGTTTTCTTTTTTTTCTGCCTCCTTTTTTTTCCTGACTTTAAATTTTTCCCCAAAGCACAGGCAAGTACACATGCATAGCAGGAGCATGGGAAGTTTTCAGCAAGGCAGTTTGCCTTGGTACTTCTAACTCTCCAACTTGAGCGTAGCAATTATCCTTTCGTGGCTAGGTCTTCTTATGCAGACATGGAAGAATAACAATATTATTTACCTATCATCAATGAAAAGTGCTTAGCCCAGCATTTAGTACCTAGGGGCCTTTCAATAATTACACATCCAAGAGAACAAATAGGATCATGTTATAAAAGAGTTAAGGAGTATGTGGTGTGTATGTGTATGTGTGTGTGTGTTTCCAGTTCAATTTTGTGTCCACTGTATTAGCACACTGAAGTCAACCAGAAACTACACCAAATTAGAAGATGATGTAGTCCTAATTGACAAGAAATTCCTCATGAGAACTGATCATGTACAGGATGCCTTTTTACACAAAGAAACTGGTGAAGAAAACCTAGCTTTGTCCAAGAGCTCATTCTAAAGGGCTAGGAGTAGAGCTCAGTAATAAAGCACTTGCCTTACATGCATAATGCTTTAGACTCAGTTGTTAGTATTGCAGGAAAAAGGGCCCATATTAATTTAGCAACATACTGACTGGTTATCTCTTTTAAAAAAGCTTCGAAGTGCTTCTCATACCTCCCCCAAGTCTACCCCAGAACTCTCCTGTGAAAACCACAGCTCCCCATCATCATTTCTTAAGGCCTTCGCACGTCAGATAGTATCATTACTAAAACAGGGCCTACATTTATCTTGCTTGAGTTTGAAATTTTTCATACTAAGAACCTTATCAGCATCCTCACAACGTGCCTTATCTCCATCTGGTAAACTGTCAGGCTGAAGGATGGGTTGGATGGGTAGGAAGGATTGACAAGAGTTGCTAGGAGTGGAGAGTGAGAGAAACCTGGTGAGCATATACCCCCATCACAGAGCTTGTTGGCTTTATGGAGTGAGCCACTGAGATTCTGTGTGTTCCTGACTCACCTTCATAGTGTCTGCCCAGAACTGAAGAAACTCATTCATGAAGTGCCAGAATGAATACAGAACACTCCCCTGGATATGCTTGGGTTTTGTGTGTGTGTGTGTGTGTGTGTGTGTGTGTGTGCATTCAGCAAGCCTTTTCCCACCATGAAATTGCATTTATAATTGATCAAGAACTGCCTGTGTTCAACATATTTTCATAAACCAACAGGGTCCTGTGACTCTTCTGTGGGGACCTAGAGGAAAAACAACAGCAGAGGTAGCTTGAGAGGCAACTCTTTGTGAACCATCTGACATCAGCTTTGTCTCCAGGGAAAGTCATCAAGGGGCCATGCAATAAAGATTTTTGTTTCCGACCACAACTACAGCTGAGCTGGCATGTGACATCTGTTTATACAGTGGAAACACTTCAGTTTGTCTAATTAAAAATTCCTCTTCTGAGACTGTATCCTCAGATGAACACTTTCTCTGACAAGTTCGTAAGGTCGCCTACAACCTCCCCTTGTGAGGAGGATGTTGCTTCAATTTCAGAATAGGCATTAGCGAATGTAAAACACAGAAACAGAATTAGTGAGCTCCCTCAACACCCCAGGCTCCAGCACCTTGAGAAAAGACCTCATTAGCAAGGAGAGAGAAAAAAAATCTCATTTCCAACTGGCATTCTTTCTGCTGCAAATGTTGATGCAATTTCAGTCATTAGTCACTTTCATAAACATGGAAACCATTAGTGTAACAGAATAGCCAAGAGGTACTTCTGAATACTAAATTCCCCAAGTGGCTATACCACCATGACTGCTTCTCTTGGGACAAGAGGGAAGACTGGTATCCTATAAGGGCAGTCTTTAACTTGTGTCAAGGAATAGGCCACATTTGTTACTATCTTTTCTCTTGGGATCAAGGAATGTGCAATCTGCTTTTTTTTTTACTTCTGTAATAAAAACTTTCCATTTGCTTTCAAGTGAATTATTTGTCCATAAATGGAAAGTAGAGAATAGGAATAAAGTTGCTTCTCAGTTTTTATTAGTAATGTCATTCTTGCAGTACTTTAAATATATAAACACACCTATGACAGCTAATAGCCAAACAAAAAGTTTCTCAGTGTCATCCATCCCTAGCTTTGAGTCCAGTTTCCACAACACAGTAGTTGCATCTGACTCAAGTTCTTTAACTGATTGCCTCCTCCGCTGAACTGTAAACTCAGTAAAGAGTAGATTCATAAAGGCACTGTGAAGACAAAGTGAGTAACTCTTAGTACCTGACATATGGCAAGCATTTAATACACAGCAGCTCATATTAATGCCACCTTCATAACAGCTTTTGCTGTTCAACTTGGGGACGCAACTTCTTGCAGAAATGGATTATACCCCCATACTCTCTGGAAACTCAGTCCTCTCACCTGGAACCTCTACAGATAGCAGGGTGACATGGGAGTTTTCTTAACTGGAACTGGAAGTCTATAAAGCTCTTCAGGAATCTTCAAGACATGTTTTTTTCTTTATGTTTTTATTAGTATATGTATTATAGCTAAAGGGTTTCCTAGTGATATTTCCATGCTTGAGTATAATGCAGCTTGATCATATTTACCTTTCCTAAAACTTGTTTGGTCTTTGATTATGTCTTGGTTGGATTTCTTTGAGTTCATGGTACTTAAAGTTTGTTACAGTTCTTAGATGTTCCTATTCACACCTTCTGTCCAATTTGGGAAGTTTTCAGTCCTAATTTCTCCAATATTCTCTCTCCCTGACTCACCCTCTTCTCCATCTGGGACTCTGACAGTGAAGGCATCAGTGTGTTCGACCACAGCCTTCAGATCTCTTAGGCTCTTACCTTTTTCTTCAGTCTTTTCTCATTTCTGTTCCTCAAACACGATAATCTCCTGTTTTATCTTCATTAATCCTTTTCCCCTGTGAATGCAATGAAGTTTCATTCATATTGATTAATTTTTTTACTTTAATTCTCAAGTTTAGGAGTTCATTCAGAAAAAATCAAATACAATTGGACTACTACTAGAGAGTACAGGTATATATAAGACAAATCTTAGACTAAGTTAGAATAGGGTTATTAAATGAGCCCATTTAAGTAAAAAACAATAGAATATAGAATTATTGAATATAGGTGGTACATCAAATTTTAATAGGTAAAAGCATTTCTAATTGTGATTTTCTTCACATGAAAGTTTTTCTTTTGAGGAAAAGGATACTGTCATTCAGAAAATGTGGCAACCTACAGAATGAGAGATTTTTACTAATTCCAGATGCAATAGAGGACTAATATCCAAATATATATAAAGAACTCAATTGAAAAATGGAGTACAATGTTGTTTTGGTTTGGTTTGGTTTTTTGTGGGGTTTTTTTGGGGGGGAGGTTGAGACAGGATTTCTTTGTGTAGCCCTGGCTGTCCTGGAACTAACTCTGTAAACTAGGCTGGCCTCGAACTCAGAAATCCACCTGACTTTGCCTCCCTAGTGCTGGGATTATAGGCATGTGCCACTGTTGCCCAGCTGGGGTACAGATTTAAACAGAAAATTTTCAATAGAGGAAACTCAAATGGCTAAGAGACACTAAAAGAAATGTTCAACATCCTTGGCCATCAGGAAAATCAAACTACATTGAGATTCCATCTTATACCTTTTAGAATGGCTAAAATCAATAACACAAGGAACAGCTCACACTGAAAAGGATGTGGAATAAGAGGAACACACATTCACTGCTGGTGGGAGTGCAAACTTGTACAGCCACGCAATCAGTGTGGTGGTTCCTCAGAAAGATGGGAATCTATGTACTTCAAGTTCTAGCTATACCACCATTCTTGGGCATCTACCCCAAGGATGCTTCATCCGGCCACAGGATACTTGCTCAGTTCATTGCTGCTCTAGCCATAATAGCCAGAAACAGAAACAACTTAAATATAATCAATGGAAGAAATGGATAAAGAAAATGCTGTACATTTGCACAGTAGAGAATTGTCAGCTGTCAAAAAAGTGACATCATGATATTTGCAGGCAAATTGGATGGAACCAGAAAAAAAAAAAAAAAAAGAGTCATCCTGATAAGGTAACCAGAGAGATAAATGTGGTATATATTCACTAATATGTGTATATTAGCTGTTAGGTAAATGATAACCAAACTGCAGTACATGGGCCTAGAGAGGCTAGTTACAAAGGAAGGGGCCTGAAGCTGGGGCACATGGACCTCTTTGGGAAGAAAAATAAAATAGATTTTATGTGTAGAGCAGACTTGGGGGTGGGGTGGGGGGTGGACCAGGAAGATCAGGTGGGGAAGACGATGGGAGATTGGCTGGAAAGAGAGAATGAGTAGAGAGACAACTAGACTTTATGGGCATTTGAGGGGTGGCATGAAAACCTAGTGCACTGGAAACTTCCTAAAATATATGAAGACAATCTTAATGAAGTCTCCAACACAAGAGAGGAGATGGTGCCCCAGCTGACCATCTCTTATCAACAAACAAAGCTTCCAGCGCTGGGACTGGGACTGGTTATATCCAATTGAGTTGTTACCAAAGGTGTCCGTGAAAATCTCCAAACAACCCAGGCTGTTGCCAAGAAAATAAAATGCTCTCCAGAAACTGACAGAAAGGCCCCACTGCTGAGTACAACACCCACATGACTCACTGACCATGAAGAAAGTCAACTGGTGCCTACATGGAGCCTTCACCCCTATGTTCTAGTGTTTTTTTGCTATGGGAAGGTACTCTGCAGGCTAGCAAAAGAGAAATGGAAACATCGACCCAACCACAAACCCTTTGGTCCACAGTTCTGTCCGGACTGCAAAATATGCAAGGGAAATGGTGGCACAAAGCTCGTGGAAGTAACCAACCAATGTCTGAGTTAACTTAAGGACCTCTCCACAAGTTGGAACTCATACTCAACACTGCCTGGTTGGGTAATCAAGAACCAGAGACAAGATAGCCCAGAGACCTACGGTAAAGCTAAATATTACTGGTATTTAAAAGTAATACTATTATTACTTTTTTTTAAGTGACAATAAAATGACTCCTAATGATATTCTGCTATACTCCTAGATCAGTGCCTTATTCAGCCATCTCCGGATAAGCTTTCTCCTGCAGCAGATAGAAACAAATATAGAGACCCATAGCCAGAGAGAAAGAGAGAGAGAGAGAGAGAGAGAGAGAGAGAGAGAGAGAGAGAGAATTTGGAACACACAGCTCTAAATGAGATGTCTCCATTAGATCCCTCCTTTCAGAGCTCAGGCAGCCTCACAGATGAAGAGGGTGGAAAGAGCCAAAAAGGATGGAGGACACCAGGAGAACAAATCCCTTTAAATCAACGGAGCAAAGCTCATACGAACTCAGAGACTAGAGCAGCAAGCACAGGGCCAGGATGGGTCTTCACCAGGTCCTCTGGGTTTATATTGTAGCTTCCAGTTTAGTGTTTGTATAGGACTCTCCATATGTGAACAAGTGGGCCTCTGAGTCTTGTGCTTCTTTTGGCCCTTTTCTTTCTGTTCATTTGCCTTGTTCAACTTCAATGCAACCGTTCTTGTTTTATTTTATTATGTTTTATTTTGTTATGTTTTGTTATTATCCCTTAGAGCCTGTTCTTTTCTAATAAAAGACAGAAGGGAGTAGATCTGGATGGGAAAGAGGTGGGGAGGAACTGAGAGGAGTAGAAGGAGAGGAAACTGTAACCACCATATACTGTATGGGAAAAGAATATTTTCAATAGTAGTGGGAAAGAGAAAAATTGTCATGTGGAACAAATTGCAATTAAGAGTGAAGGCTTTGCATCACTGATTCTTATGGCCATCGTTATCTCCCTTTATATCCCTCTGGTAGTAAATTCTTTGTTCCAGTTTCTATACCTTTCACCTCCAGAACTTTTGGAAGTTTCATTTTGAGTTTATATCTATTTACAGATGTTTACATTTTGTCCACAAATCCCTTCTT
>JADRCD010232449.1:31268-46913 GCA_019843815.1 Montemys delectorum
TGTGCCTTGAGATAGTTGGTTGTGAGTTAGACACCTGGATCAAGTGATGCAATAACTGGAAATCCAATTCTCTTCCTTGGAGCTTTCTGGTTTTGTTTTGCTGTTGTTGTTTTGTTTTTATATGATTGTTTTAGTGTAGGGGTGTGTGTGTATGTGTGTGTGTGAAAGAACATGTATGTGTGTTTGTTTGTGTATGTGTGAGAGTGAGAGATAGAGAGAATCAGATAGAGAGAGAAGCTGAGAGAGGCAGAGACTAAGAGGCAGAGAGCAAGGGAGAGATCTATTGGTACAGGTGACCTTGAGATCAATATTAAACAATATTTACCAAAATATTTTCTGATACTTTCCCTGGGCATGAATAGCCACTTTCTACATTTCTCCATGTGTAATTTTTCTTGTATGTCCTAACGCTGGGTCTTACTCCAAAGGAATAAACAAGGAAACAGTGTGGGGAACACCACATTGCCTACTAGGTCTTCATCATGTGCATAAATAGAAGAAACAGCATTCAGAAGCCAGAGCACAGATTCCTGATATTTGTATGATGGGACTGTCCTAGATCCTGAATGCTCAATGCAAATGACCTCAGAAGCATGTGTGTAACTGCCCACCAAGGAGCTGTGTTGGGAAATGGGCGCTACCATCAATTAGCTACAATTATATCTATTTACAGATGTTTACATTTTGTCCACAAATCCCTTCTTGATGTTCTCCATGGTTCCTACCAGGGCCTTTGTGTTTTAAAGTCTTTTTTTCTTGTGGATCTACCACCAAGGTTCTTTCTGAGACTGATGCTCTTGACCCACTCTGTGTGCCTTGAGATAGTTGGTTGTGAGTTAGACACCTGGATCAAGTGAAATTAACCAGACTTACCTTTCCAACCCTCACTGGAAGGTGAAGCTTTCAAACTTTACAATTCCAAAGTTGTCCGGCGCAGTCCCCAACCAGCAGGGAAGCAAAACGCAGGACAACCAGGTTCCTTCTCAAGGCAGTTTAATCAGGAGTTGCTTCTTTCCAGGCAGTGACCCCGACCCCTCCTGGGTTCGGGCTCATAAGCACTAGTGCATGCCAATCATTGAAAGCCACGTATCATCTCTCCATAGGTCCCTTGTTGGTCACCAAATCTAGCCAGGCAATCGCGCCATCTCCAAATAAGGAGTTGTTTACCACGGAGAGCGCTCCGCTGTTGGGCTAGCGGTTACCATGGAGAGTGCTCGGGCTAGCGACTACCATGGAGAGCAGGCGGTTACTATGGAGAGCGCTAAGAGCGTGCTGCTCTCAACACAAAGTAAATTTCTGAAGTCAGGTTTTGACAGTATGATTTGGGTGGCTTACCTGAGTTTTCAATGCTTCCTGTTCTGCTATCTTTGAGGTCTTCCCGTTTTACTTCCATAATTCTTTGCCATAGGCAGTTGAGAGCCAGGAAGTGTGTTGTTTTAAATAAAAGAAAATAAAAATATATCCTTGCATCCCTTCCACTGAATTCTATAAATGACCCTTCTATTGAATTCTCTAATTGTGTCTTCTCCTTAATTCATGTTGCTCATATTGCTTAAGAAACCTTGTGTTTAGCTAAGTCTGACAATCCTTTTTTTTTAAAAAAGGACTGTTTTCAACCATGTGTACTAATCATAGCCTAAGTTCATATCCAGCTACAGTGTAATCAATTCATTAAACTAAAAACAATAGAACTACAAAACAAAGTTAGTGCTTTAAAGGGAAGTAAAACTAGACTCCAATAAAGTAACAAATGAATTGATCTAACATTGGTAACCATCAAAGAAATTCTCTCTGGAAAAGTACTGTATGATTTGAACAGGAAATACATTACCAAGATTGAATACTTGGGAGGCTGAGAAATCTCTGGGTAAGCATGGCTACCACAGGTGGGTAACGAAGACACTGCCTTTGAGAGTACAGCCAAGCTCCAAGTCTAACCCTTCTGATTCCTGATCCACTGACACACGAAAAATGGCATCAGAAACTCCTGCCGTACAGATCAAACTACTCCATTTGTCATACCTTTCTGACCATAGACTGTGATCCCTGAGCTGTGAGCTTGAATATTCATATCCTCTCTTAAGTTGCTTTTGCCAGGCCTTCTATCATAGCAATGGGAAAGTAACTGAGTGGCCCTTAAACTAAGCTATGTATTTGGAATGCATGGGGTTAACTCTACAAGAGAATCTGGCTAGGTGCTTCAGAGAATGACCTATGTAAAGACTGTGAAAAGCAGGGCTTGGTATGCTCAGGACACTGAAATGGCTGGAATAAAATATGCACAAAGTAGTAAGCAATGATGTTGCATTTGCCTTCTTGGCCAAAGCTGTTCCTCTGTTCCTTTATCCACTGGAGATCATGGAACAGTTGTAAGTAAAGGAGAGAAGTCACTCACTAATGTTTGTCTGGAATATACTATTGAGCTAAATGTGACATCCTCACATAGCTTCTCGTATAAGCAAGGATGGAAAATCTCTCTTTGAACAAAATTGGAAATTAGACAGTCTCCTTGGTTACTGGTGGACTACTAATCCTTTCTTTTGACTGTTGGGTCAGACTGTGTATTAAAACAGTTCCCCCTGAGAGGAGGTAATTTCTGTAATTGAATCAGATTCCTGCTAGTCTTTCTTAGCATTCTCTTGTTCTCTCAAGAATACAGAACAAAACAAACAAACAAAAACAAAACAAAAATGTGTGATATCTATCTTATGTCCAAAGTTTTGTGATATCACGTCTAAAAGTTAGGTGCAAGCCACAGTCCACTCCAATCTCCCACTGTGACCCTTTACTACATCTAAGATATGAGATGCCCTTTATTTTTCTCCTAAGCACTAATGAGACACTTGCATAAAAATTTGTGAGTTTATAAACTAAGGGAGTCATTTCCCCCCAATCGTTCAGAGAAACCATTTTAGGGTACAAATTGCCCTGTCATTTATTTGTCTCAACATGGCACCATCTATCCGGAGCATACACTTAAATTTATTTGCTGTGTCAGATCTTATTCCACTTGATCCCACCTTGCAGTGGGTGTTTGTATATCACTTTCACAGGCATGCAATTTGTGAGCGCTATCAAAAAGTTCCCTTTAAGAGAATTTATGCCTCTCATTGTCTCTTACCCTCAGCATCTCAGTCGACTCATTGTCCTCATTATGTGAAGGAATCTTGAAAAATCTAACTCTGTTTCTACTCCCGAAGTGTAACCTTGCTATAAACAAAGAAATAAGCACGTGGTTAACAAACACTGGCTGACACATTCCTGCAATTAACTCTGTTTGTTTGCCCAAGCCCTGATAATCTTACGTACTTTTGTCAGCCAGTGACAGAGATATTTTGAAATCTTGGTGCTCTTTGGCTTGCAGCATCTCCACTCAACCAACAGTTGTTTAACATTCCCACATAAACTAGCCGCCCCTCCCCCATATAAATTTTTCATATTGCTCTCATATCAAAATTTGAACTAGAATGGATTTACCCACGATTCACACTGAGAGATGGTTTGAATTCGGGTTTTCAGACTGCACCAGTGTTCACTGCTGTGAGTGCATGACACCTTAAACCTCACGCAGAGATTACAGGAGCTGCAAAAACCCTACTGACTAATAGTAAAAGTCTGATCCATGACTGGAAACATGGCCACACTATAGACAATACCTCTGCTCGAAGTTTCCTTGTCTGGGTGAATCCATGACAGTTAGAGGCAGGCAGCTCTGTTCAGGAAGATGGAGATAATCAGGAAAATACACTCATCAGTGCTTTAACTTTCCTGCTAATGGTGGATGCTAGGGCTGGAAGCTAGAGGTGCACATCTAACTCATCCTGTTGTTACTCTCTTTCTCTAAGCTTTACTTTCTCTGTCTCAACTGAAAGCAGCAGCAACAGCGTGAGCCTCGCTATGCCTTTCCAAGAAGTGCTGACCCAAGTCAATAAAAGTAGCAGCCATCACTGCATGGTGACTCTTTCCCATTTATTATAAATGCATTCCAGGATTAGAAAGATGGATCAGAGGCTAAGATCTCTTGCAACTCTTCCAGGGATCCTGGCTTCAGGTCTCAGCACCAACATCACGGAGTTCATAGCTGCCTGAAAGTTCAATTCCAGCCCTCTTCCTAGCTTCCTAAGCCCTATCTTCCTAAGATACACACACACACACACACACACACACACACACACACACACACACGCACACATGTGCACACACACACGCACATACTCACTCACTGTACACATACACTACAAATACACTCACTATGCACACACTAACACACATACTACACACACTATACACTCACTACACACACACACACACACCCACACACACAAACAAACACTGATGCTCTCACATATACTACATGTAATGAAGTAATAAGAATATTTGAGTGAGCAACATATGTGTTTGGAATCCCATGTCCAGATGTAGGTTAGATTTCTTAACCAAAGTAGAACATAAGATCATGTCTAAAAAAGATTGGACCTCATTGTCAATGACATCAAACCAAAATAAATGGAAGAATCTACATGAAGGGGAGCACACACATGTGCATTCTGCCAGTTCTGTTCCTCCAGAGATTCCTGACTCACACAGTACCTAATACAATTTGGAACCTGGAAGCACTTTTCAAGCTCTACTCCATCCAGAATGTTCCTGATGTGGATATTTTGATTAAAGGTAGTGGGAAGAAGAAACTAAAATTAAGGAAGAATCAACCTATTGGTAATTCAAGTTGAAAAATCACTGAGACAAGAACGTCTCACCCACTTTGCTTACAGGTTATCCACATCTCCATAACACACGAGAAGGTGACTCCTGAGAATCCTTGTGGAGCTGTTATAAGAAATTAATCTTTAGATATAATCAGAACTAATAAAAGATCTCAAAAGAATCCTCTACTGAGTTCCAGGGGTGGTACTCCACAGCTCGTTCAAATTCATGGTGTCATTCCATTTATCCTCTGTCCTCACACTCAAAAAACAAATAACGGGATGGGGGGGGGGGGGGAAGGGGAGGCGGGCAGTCTTCATGTCACTTTAAGATTAACCACAAGTTCTTGAGTGTCGATCGGTACATGCCAAACAGACAGCATTCGAGGTCACATCCTCACAGAAGGCAGCATGCACCTTTGACTCTCAAACCCCACTTGCTTATACAGTTTGTACAGGACAATGTGTCTCAGTATCAGAACTTGAACTAGGACTTCTGATTCCCAACTCTGGTCTTTCCTCTATATGAGAGGCCCCTAAACTACAAAAAAGTGACACCCACAATGTACTCCCCAAATATTTGTGTATGTGTATATGTGTGTGTGTGCCATATACATTATATAGTTATAATATACACACATTAATAATATACAAAATAGCATATATATACATACATATATTTATATTTATATTTATATTTATATCCTCTATGTCACTATGGCTCAAGCCACTAAATGTTTTTTTTTTTCAGCTTAACAATGAGGCTACATAACAATACTAAAAAATGTACTTTGAATTCTGCTCATTTCCTGAGTTCATAATATGTGGCATGACCTTCTCAAAATCAGCAGCTACTTTCCAGTCACAGTCAGGTTTCATTTTTGTTTGCTTCCTTTTTTGACTTGTTTTGTTTCATCTTAATTCCAGTATCCAGTAACGTACCCGGTGTACTCACTGTGTATGTCACTGTGAAATGAGATTTGTGAGTCTGGGGCTAGAGGTGAGTAGGTAGAAAGTGCCTTCCTGCATGCATGGAGCCCTGAGTTTGATTCCCAGAGCAGCAGAAATCTGAATTAATGGAGTCACAACCCAAGTCCTAGAACTATAGAGAGTTTGAGGCCAGTAAGAGCTATACAAGACCCTTCCAAAGTAAAGTAAAGTAAAATAAAAATAAAATAAAAACCCATGGTAGATGATTTTGTTGCCTCTTGATTGGTGGAAGTGTCTGACACATGCAAGTTAGGATAAACTAAGCTGTCATTGTTTCTAGAATATATACTTACAGACACACACACACACACACACACACACACAATCTTTGTAAAGCTTAGAATATTTTCAGCCAAGTGAGTTTGTCAGAATGCAGCTTCATATAAGTGAAAAGGAATTTGCATTTAGTAAGATTATAAATCACCTATACATATGCAAGTCATTTGTAAAATGTATACACATGCATACTGTATATTTCCCACATATATGAATATTATTCATTGTAAATCAACATATCTGTGCAAGATGGACATATTCATAACAACATATGGACAGAGAAATGCTTGAGTGTGATGAGCCTAAAGTCCTCACCGTGGACAATTTGTTGCTGGGACAAAAGTACCTTCTAACTAAAGGCAACTACCACTGATGTATTGTAAGGGGTCGGGTAATTAAACACTTGTCATTAATTTGAAATGTATTATTAGATAGTTTATGATTCAGCAACCTGCAGATCCGAATCTCAATTCAGCTGTTTTCCAGTCTGGATTTAGTGGCTATGTTACCCAGATGGTCAAAGTCTCTGGATGAACTCCAAACTTTCTATTTTCAGTCACTTTTATCAGACACCCAAACGTTTGCTGAAGTGTGCATTACCAATTTCTCTCTTCCCAGACTTCCAACAGTATTGTTTTACTAACCAGAAGGTACAGTGCTTTATATATTTAAAAAATGCTCTCCAAACCTCTACAACTTGATTCATATTTTCAGATTGTCAGTGGATTCTTTCCAAGTTTGAAATAGGAAAATCTCTATTAATGACTCACTGAGACCATTTTCCTCCGATAATCTCATGTAAGAAGAGAGGCATTTCCTCCCAAGAACAATTTTCAGAATTTTCTCTCCGTAGCATGGGGTTCTTTCAAAAAGCTATTATATTCCCCTGTTGAGCCAAATTTACCAAAATGGATAGATCAGGAGCACGTGTCAATGCTACATGGTAACCTCCAACAGTGACATTTCAGCAAATCAGGCAAAAACTAGGAACTCCTTTCTTTTATAAAGGAAAAAGTATATATGATACACCCACCTATTCTTTATACTCAGTTAGCGCAGCAGAGAGCGGTGACCACTACTCTTGTTGCTTCTGATCCAGCCTACAATGTCAACAGTCCTATGTTGCTTTCTATTGCTGTAATAAGAACAATGGCCAGAGAAATTTGAAGAGCAAAGGGTCTATTTCATCTCTTACTTTACAGTCCATCATCATGAGATACCAAGGTAGGAACCCAAGCAGGACAGAGTTCTGGAGGCAGGATCCTAGAAGAATGTTGTTTATTGGCTTATTCCTCAGGCTCATATTCAACTACCTTTCTTATTATTTCCCAGGACAACCTGCCTATGGGTGGCACTCACTATCCACAGTGGGCTAAGCCCTCTCACATAAATCATCACTTAAGAAAATGCCCAATAGACTTGCCTACAGGTCAATCTGATAGAAGTGAGTTCTAGGCTGAGGTTCTCACTTCTTAATAACCCTAGTTTCTTCAAGTTAATGAAAAAAGTAATGATCACATCAGTACTTATCCATCTCTGTGTCTGTATCATAAACACATGTTTTAGATAATAATATCCTTTCCTTTGAACCTCAAGACATTTTAGAGTCCAAAGACTCATTATTCATGTTCTTAAAAATACAGTCAAATTGTCTTTCCATAGGGGAGCATCTCTCTCTCTCTCTCTCTCTCTCTCTCTCTCTCTCTCTCTCTCTCTCTCTCTCTCTCTCTCTGTGTGTGTGTGTGTGTGTGTGTGTGTGTGTGTGTGTGTGTCTTTCTAGGTCTGTCTCTCTCTCTGTCTCGCTCTATCCATCTCTCTGTCTCTGTCTTTCTCTGTCTTTCTATCTCCCTTCTTATATTTTCTTTTCTACTCTTTTGAGTAATACGGACCCTGTTCTGGGTTCCCCTTATTCAGCTTGGTGGCATTAAGGAAGGTTTTCCTGCAAGTCCTCGTAATAATATCATTGCAAGAAGCAAAAATCAGAGGGACAGCTTTTCAGAGAACAGCTAGTAAAACTTGGAAAAATAGTTCTGTTTCATTTCCAAAAGGTCAATATAATAAAAAATAAAAGACAATTGTTCCAAAGAAGTGGTAGCTGTGCAGGGTGAATACATTCTCTTATAGCCACTCAACTGTGATTAATATAAGAGTGAAGGCCTCTTTAACTGATGAATAGCTGTTGAAGTTAAAGAGGATACTACAAGGTGTGGTTCAGAGGCCTTTGGAGTTAACAGCAGCACTATAATTGAGCTCAGAGACTGCAACAAGAACATTTAAGCCAATTATCTCTATTTGCCCATAAAATCATATTTAAAAAAACATTCATAAGAATTCATTCTTTCCTTTCATTTGCAATTCATTTGGCATATCTCGGGGTCTGCATTATGACGAACCATTTAGCTAGACATGAGTGCCCATGTAATAAACACCAGACAGACATGGAAGTTTAAGTTCTAGGTCTGAGGATCATATGATACAACCAGAAATCCTGGTTCTTCCCCATCTACCATTTTAACACTTTATAATAAAGGCTAAGTCTCCTTTAATCCATTGGGTCATTAGAAAATGTGACATCCACTGCACCCGCCCACATTCTTCACTGCTGACTTCTTTTTCTATTGATGCCATTCTTGTGCTTCTTGTTGCTCTGGTCCACTCATTTAGTAACTTTTCAATCTGTGCTTACAAATATTTTATACTCATAACTGACATAACAAAATACATTGCACTTTATAACATACAGTTTAACTGACAGCCAAGAGTAACAGAGCCTTCACAAATTGTGAATCATTCGTGTCATCAATGGTTCCTTACTTATGATGACCTGAAAACAGTTAAGGAAAAATAAGAACAAGAGTTGCTGGTGTTTTAGAGTTTTATTTATTTATGGAGCGAGGAAAACTTTGCTTTGAGTAGAGACTTGTTCAGCCAGCTAAGCAGTCCATAGCTTCTTTTTCATATAGGATATAGTGTGGTAAATTTCCACACATCTTATGAGCCTTCCATTTTTGTCATTAGTGAATAATTTAAGTGTTAAAACCTTAAAGTAAAGGATGAGACGATATTCCAATGAGTAAAAGGGACTGTCACATGAATGTGAGTATTGACATTTGAAAAAAATGGACACGGTATACAATTCTACTATTCAGCACTGAGGAATGTATGGATGTGGAGCCAGGCAGATCCCTGGGGCTCATTGGCCAGCCATCCTAGACAAATGGATGAACTTGCGGTTCAATGAGAGACCCTGCTTTAAAAAAGAATAAAGTAGAGGGCAATTGAGGAAAGACACATGATGTTAACTTCTTGACCCGTACATAAATGTATGCACACAAACATGTGTACCTGAGTATGCATATGCACACACACACTCACATACACACACACACACACACACACACACACACACACACACACACTAATACGGGTTGGAAATCCCACTTCTTCATACTTAGAAGTAAAAGTCAGCAGTTCACTATTTATTATCCGTGTATATCTTTAAAACCTAAAGTAATTCCTACAGAGTTAAGAAGAAATGCCTTATCATAAGCATTTTTCTCATCTTATTGGAAAATTCAGTCACTGGAAAGATATCATTGAGTTAAAACTACTTTTTCCACAAATGAGAGAACGAAAACTAAAATAGGGGGGCAAGCTATTTACAAGCTAACCAGCAATGATGGCATAGTAACCTGTTCCCTCTGCCACAGATGACAGGCCATGAACGTATGGAACCCATGGTTTCAAACAAATACAAATCAAAAATACTTTTAAAACATAGGTGCACTGAGCATGTTCAAAGATTTTCTTCAGAGATTTCCTTTAAAGATTTTTAAAAATTAATCCTTAGACACCAAGGTACTGACCCTGCTTGCATAGCACTTACATGGTGTTGTAGCTGCATTTCTGTTGCCATGATAAATTACACTTCAAAAAAACAAGCTAGAGGAGAAATTTTTTACTCAGGTTATAGTGAAAAGTTACATTCCATCATAGTAGGGAAGACACGGTAGCAGGAGCTGGAAGCAGCTGGTCACATCCACAGTCAATAGCAAAGAGAGATGGATGCATGCATATCTATTACTCAGTTCAAGTTCTATACTACATAGTCCAGGGTCCATTACATAGGGAATGATGCTGCCCACAGTGGGCTGGCTCTTCCTATGTCAACTGATACTAGTAATCAACCCTGCATAGACATGCTCACAGACCAATATCATCTAAGATAATGCCTCACTTAGGGCTCTATTCTCTGATGATTCTAAGTTGTGTCAAGTTGACAATCAAAACTATCACACACAATATTAAAAATTAGTAGGTCAGCCAGGCAGTGGTGTCATACACCTTAAATCCCAGCACTCAGGAGACAGAGTCAGGAGGATCTCTGTGAGTTCGAAGCCAGCCTGGTCTAGAGAGCTAGTTTTAGGACAGCCAAGGCTACACAGAGAAATCCTGTCTCTAAAAAGCAAAAGGGGTTAAAAAAAGAACCATAACTCACCTACAGATGATTTTTAAAAAACCCAGAAGAATGTGCCGTGACCAATGCAACTATTACAGGATTATTAGTTTTAAATTTTTTTCTGTGCTGTATGCATATACATACGTGTGTAGGTATAGTCATATATGTGTAGAAGCCAGAGATCCACATTGAATGTCTTTCCTGGTTGCTTGTAACATTATTTTTTTTAATTGATACTGAGTCTATCACTGAACCTAGAGCTCACTGGTTTGTATAGACTACTTAGTCAACAAACCCCAAGAATCCTTCTGACTCTACCTCTCCAGCACTGTGATTATAAGAATGTATTGCCTCTGGCTTTTAAAATATGTATTTTGGGAGCTAAAACTTGAGTCCTCACACTTATAGTGTAAGCACTTTAGCCACTGAGCCACTCTTCAGCTCAACAAATGCTATATATGGGACTTGAACACTTACTGATTTTGGTTATAATGGGGTAGAAAGTCTCAGTGCCACTCCCTTCAGATTCTATTCCATTTAAATCATCTACATTATTTCCCTTTACTCTTCTATCGTGAGTTCAAGTTATACACACACACACACACACACACACACACACACACGGGGGGGGGGGGGGCGCTGAAGGCAGTTGGTATTCGGAAAGCAAGCATTGCGCTTTGTGCTGTTTCCCTCAGGAGGTAGCTCTTCCAGTTCAGAACCTCACAGAACAATTTTTGGCGCGCAGCAAGTCTGATATAAAATTTGGAGCATGCAATTGACTCTGTGCACCCCAAGGTTCGGAGAACTCAGCAGGATAATGGACAGTGAACCCATGAAGGGCCACGTGACTCATAATCTCCATCTGCAGAGAGGGCCTACCATGCAGCGCCATTCCATTCTCCTAACTGCTGTTCTTTTCCACATTCAACGCCTTGTTCAGTGATAGTTCTTTGGCAATGGCCCTTCAGATCTGTTATTTCACTATTAACAATTTTCTGTTATATCAGCATGACTGGCCACAGGGATGAGTTGTTATTCTGCGTTGTAATTTTCTCCTCACTTTGTATTCTGAGAAGCTAAACAGTTTTCTGGTCACCACCCACCTACCTACTATATGCTTTTTTAAAATCACTTAGAAGGTTTTTAACCAGTATTTATCCATAGTACCAGAACACTGACATTGTGCATGAAGAAAATTGCTATTCAAAATTAGTGTAAAAGGAAAAAGGAAAAGAAAAAAAAAAAAAAGGTTGTGATTGAAATTCTGCTGTCTTCAGTGGCCTAAATGTTTGTGGTCTTCCTGAATTTATCTATTAAGATCTAACCCTAGAGTTACCGGACTAGGAAGGAAGACAGATGTGGAGTGACTGATGGGTATCTTAAGGTGTGAGTGGGATTGACACCTTATAAACAGTCCCCAGTGGTCTCTCTCAACCTTCTGCCAATTGACAACATAGCGTGTAGACACACCATCTATGAACTAGGAAGCAATTATCCACCAGACACTGAGTCTGTTGGTCCCACCTTGGAGCTGTAAAAAATAGATGCCTGTTGATTATAACCCATTTTATGGTGTGTGGCATTTTATTATAGATTCCCCCACAGACTGAAAACCAATATTTATTGAACACCTACTGTGTGCTTGGTTATAAAGTGTAGACATCAAAAGATAGATACTATGACCTCTGGTATCACTGCCCATTTTGGAGGAAAGCTGAATTTATGACAAAGGGGATAAGGAAAAACAAAACAAGCCCAAGAGGGGTCTGTGGCTGCCTACAGAAACCTGGGAACTCCTCCCCCAGGAGAGGTAACATTGGCCTATTGCTCAACTGTCAAGTCAAGGAGAAAGACGGTGGGTGCAATTTGGACAATGGCACAGTGATACTTTGTATCTAGTCAAAATACACCAAATATTGCCGGAGGCTGAATCAGGACCAGAGAGTCCCAATAAATAAGGCAAGCCAGACAGATTACCCATGCCTCAGTTTCTCCTTTCTATAGAGTTCTTGACATCCAAATGCTGGCGATTACCCAAAGTATTGGATGTGGTGGCTGGAAATAGAGTCTTACGTTTCCAGACATCTGTGCAGCTCAGAACAGCACTCACATTGCCTTAAGCATGGTCCTGGCTGGTTTCTGAATCCTATTCTCAGGCCCCATGCTGCTGAATTCTTAAAATCTGAGAACCACTGCAACAGAAAGAGTTCTCAGTGCAAACAAAGGGAATGAAGAAAGGCTTCAAATTATGAAGAGACTCCCAGGAGAAATCTTTCACCTCTCTGTCAAGTAGGGGCACCAAGAAGATAACACCTGTGAATCAAGATACAGGCCCTCCAGAGACACCAGACTTGCTGGTGCCTTGGTGTCTTTGCAATGATTAGTTCTTAAAACGGTCATGTCAGTGTTGTTTGTAGATTTGCACCATCTCCTGTTCTTAGCTCAGCAGTTCATGAGTGGTGTCAAGGAGTGGTTTAAAGGATTAAGAGTTGGAAAACTTTTTCCTGATAGTACTGATATTTTTACACCCTTAGTCAGAGACAGAAAGGAATAAAAAGTAAAAATGCTGGTATCTTTTTAGGGTAAAGTCAATCTCACAACACTCTATGGGTGGAATATTCTAGTTGAGGTAAAAAAAATACGTGTGTGTTGTATATGTATGCATATAAACACACAAGTACATATGGATGTATGTGCATGTGTATGAAGATCAGGGATCAATACTGGATATTTTTCCTCAGTTTTTGCTCACCTTAGTTTTTGAGACAGAGTCTCTCAATGAATCCATTAGTCTTGACCTCTAGTCAGTGAGCTCCAAGAATTCATGCCTGCCTCCCCTATACTCACCTGTGCAGGGAGCAGGGAGCAGGGATCACACACACACACACACACACACACACACACACACACACACACACACGTTTGCACCTGGCTTTTTATGTGGGTGCTGGGGATCAAGTTTAGGTCCTTGTGCCTACTCAGGACATCGTTTTCTCCCACTGAGCTCCCAAAGTGTTGTTTTTAATGGAAAATATGGGCCACCAGAATAGTGTAGCAAATTGGCTATAGAAAAAAAAAAAAACAAAACAAAACAAAACCAAAGATTGATTTAGGCTGATGTTGTCTCTACAGGACCTTGGAGATAGAATAATCCTGACATCTCCCTTCAAGCCTGTTGCTAGCTGTTCAGTCCTGGACTCTTTACCCTGTTTCCTCTGGTGAATGATGCTTAATGTCTAAATCAAGCTGCAAATTTAAAGACAATAATTAAGCCCTCGAAACTTCTGGTGCCAAGGCTGTTCTGTAGCCCTGTTAGTGTTCTGTAAATCACAATCCTCCACCCCTGGGGGCTCCTTCCCAGAAACGGGCAGAGGCAACTCTTTGTTTATGAGAAATCTCTTGGTGCTTTAGACTCATGGAGATAAAATTAAGTCAAAGAGCAGTCTGTAAAAATGGCAGGGTAATTAAATGAGCTGTACAGTGTCCCTCCATTTAAATTGCAGCAAAGACTCTGAAGGGAGGCAAAGAAGATGTGAGAGCTGTTTTCTTGCTGAGTGATTCCCAGGTACTGTAGACACATTGGCTAATTAGGTCACGGGCAACTGGAGACCAGTTGCCGTCTCTTCTGTGACAAAGGGAGTCAATGGTTCCCAAGACTGGCCCTCAAAATTCGTGGAATAGCACAACTCTGATGGTTAGTTAGATCAGTTGTTTTTTCCTGTTGCTAGGACAAAATATCCAACAAAATTCTAAAGAGAGGAAGGGTTTATTTTATATTACAGTTCCAGGGGAAACTGGGGGTGTTGTGGAAACAGAAGCTGGAGGTAGCTAGTTGGCCCTACTGCTTTCGTGGTCAGAGAGCAGAAAGAAAGATGGCTGCGGGAGTGGGGAAGGGGGAAGGGTGCTAGTGCTCTGGCCAATGCTTCCTTTTATTGAGTCCAGGACCTCAACTCATGGGACATTGCCACCCACATTCAGTCTTCCCATTTCAAGAAACACAATGTGGATCATCTTTACATGTACACCCAAGCACTAACCAGATCTATATCATTCCTCATAGATGTGATATCGGGAAGGAATGCATGTCTCCTACGTGATAGAAGATAGTGAGTGTAGTCTCTGGAGACTTACAGAATAGCAGGAAAAGTAGTTCAGCCCATGAGCCGACCCTGAGCAGTAAGGATCCAATAAGGAGGCTTTGCCATCTCCAAAGCAAGAACCAGAGGAACTCTCTGGTCTCAGGCCTTTTCCAAAGCTGCCAGGAAGGTCTGGCACACGTTACACTACCAGCTCATCATTTATGGAACTGAAACTAATGTTTTTTAATCAACCTTTGACCTCCTTAATATCCGGTTGATCTCGAAACTCTAAATGGGAATTTTATCAGGTGTACTGCATCCACACATGTATGCATCCCTCTCCACTAAGGTTGCTGTCAAAGTTTATCAAATGAACTTGCCCGTAGCTCATGATCATCAGAAGTCTCCCCTCTTCTGCCTATACTCAGCAAGCCCCACCATGCTGATCTTCAACCTTCTTGTGGTCATCTGCTTGACCTTCCCACTCAGCCCAGAGAAGGGCCAGTTATTTTCACCTCATTTTGTTATTCTTCTTATACATTGACTTTAACATGTTGCTATTGGAAAATAAGTATTTTTCATATGTGCTATAATACATGCAGAAGTATCACACGATGATAGGTGTTTGATGAATTAAAGTTTAAACCTACATACAAAATAAATAACACCTGAGTTGCATTCTTGATGGTTCAGAAATAGATACTTTATTTACCACAGCTCATTCCCTCTATTTGCCTACATTTAACTCATATTTATTTAATTCTTACAAACTGTATCAAAACATACAAGAATTCCCTTCCAGTTAAATGTCAATCATTTTCACATACCTCATCTCCACTGATGGCAGGTTACTGATTTTATGTATTTTAATGCTTGTAAAGATGTAATCAAGGGTAGAAAAGTGTGTGGTATATTCTGACAGAATTTGTCTAGTTTTTGCCAAGTTGCTATAAAACTCCTTTCTTCTGTTCTAGATTAGTCTTAGCTTAGTGGCCAGCTCTTCATTTTTTTAGAAGTCAAAAGAAGCCTTTCCGGCCAGGCAGTGGTGGCGCACGCCTTTAATCCCAGCACGTGGGAGGCAGAGGCAGGCGGATTTCTGAGTTTGAGGCCAGCCTGGTCTACAGAGTGAGTTCCAGGA
>JADRCD010232450.1:0-13639 GCA_019843815.1 Montemys delectorum
TACAAGAACACAAATGCCAGCCCAGGCTACTATATCCAGCAAAACTCTCAATTACCATAGATGGAGAAAACAAGATATTCCATGACAAAACAAAATTTACACAATATCTTTCCACAAATCAAGTCCTACAAAGGATAATAGATGGAAAACATCAACATAAGGAGCAAAACTACACCCCAGAAGAAGCAAGAAGGTAATCTTTCAACAAATCCACACAAACCTAATTCCATCTCTTACAACAAAAACAACAGGAATGTGACAATTACTTTTTCTTAATATATTAATATAAAATTAATATTACCAACATATCCTAATCGATTGAAATCCAATAATATGAGGAATTAGAAATTTGTTGATTGTCATCCAATGGTCTCTCTAATTTGGTAATTGGAGAAATAGGTCCAACATTGTATAATCTATATGCACTTTTAGCTTGTTTGTTTGTGACAGCGTCTTGCTGTGTACAACATAAGGGTCTTGAAATCTTGCTTCTCCTATCTCAGCCTACTCTCTATTAGTAGTATTGTTTATTTCATGTCTTTACACTATACTATGGTTTTCAGAACAGCTTAGATATTTCAAAAGTAGTTATATACCCAAAAGAAACATAGACAATTAAACTGGGAAGGGGCTTGTAAGAGAACAAGAAAGAGTGAGACTGAATGCTTTGCCTGATGTTTGTAACTCTTGTATCAAGTTTGAAGAAGAGGACTTTGTAAGTTACTCTTTCTTTGAGATGAATGCTGTTCCAAATTATCACAGCTAATGAACCAAATTCTTACCCTCACCCAATGTCCGTTCCACCCTCCAAGCAGAACCATTGTTCATTCAATTGGTTGGTGAATGACTTTATGGATAGAACATCTTAATACCTACACCATTTCTTAAATGAATGTAATCTGTTCTCTGTGGGCTGAGAATAAAGTCACTCACTCAAGTCAAATAGCTTTGACCATAGCAGGAAGTCTGTATCTAAAAATCGAACCTACAACTCATTTCTTGGTGCAGTAGAACTATCAACTCTCAGCTTAGCTATGATGGAGGTAAAATCCTTTCGTGATGTGAGGGTCATTGAAGTATAGCCCTATTACAATGAAATCCAATGTCTAAAAATTGTTCTTATTTTGGGCTTGTACCGCAGTAAGAGCCAAGATTTTAAACTCTACTAAATACAAAACAAACAAAAAGACTTTATATATTTATGTTCATTTAGGAAAATACCAATAGTGATGTATTATTTTGAAGTATACAGTTAATACGTTTGTAGTTATTTAAAATTTATATTGAGAAAAATGTATTTTCACTATTGCTGTAGACGAGCATCTACATAAGACTGTTAAATTCATTGCTGTTTTATATCAAACAACTTTTATAATACTTATTTGTATTATAATATTTTATAAATTTTAAGGAATATGACAAAAAAGATATTGTAGGTATTGAAGGGTGGGTCTCTGGGAGGAGTGGGGGTACAAAAGGGAAACAAGAATGTGATTTAATTCTATTTACTTAAAATATGTTTTTAAATGTTAACAAATTCAGATAAATTGAAATCATGTAACTTTTCTCATCATAATCCAATAGAAGTTTAAAAAAAAGAAAAACAAAAGACAAAAAAACAAAACAAATAAACAAACAAAGGTCAAGCATTTGAAGGATCTGTAGGCAGTAAAGTATAAACAAAGGAATGCAAGGTAAGTCAATTTAACTGTCAGCCATAAATTGGGTTAAAAAAGACAGGCAGTGGGTGCTTTTAGTGGTGCACAATGGGAGAGTAGGAAACTCAATTTCTTCTAGTGCAGCAAGAATAGATGAAAAAATGGAGAGTGATAACACATATGTCTTTTGAATCTCACAGTCATCCCTTGGCAGGGTCAGGTATTGGAGTGAGCTAGGAGGAAACCTTGCCTAAAGAAATGTATTTATTTTCACTTGTGTAGAAAAGCTTCAAAGCAGCAATGATTTATCCTTCCCAGTTTCCTGAAACAAATCCTTACATTTCCAATTTGCAGTAAGAAGGTACTGTTGAAATGCAGCTTGCCAGTCAAGAGACATGTGTAGTTTCAGAGGATGGAGTACCATAGCTAACACTGGGAAGTGAGAGAGCTCAAAGCAAGGATGGGCTATTGGTTCAGAATTTTCTTGGTAACTTCAAGGTATGGTAGAGTCTTAAAGGATTCACAATGGTCAGTGTGAACTGAGGATAAACCCTTCCTGATGGGAAGAGAAAATAAGTTGTGCGATCACTGAGCTCACACAGGGAGAAACAACATACAGGTTACAGTAGCTATCACAGGGCCAATGGACCATAGGAGAAATCAAGGATGCAAAAGACCCAGCAAGTGCTATTTTGTATCCTCTAGGCAAGTCACCTGAGAAAATCCAGTCCCATAACTTTACTTATAACAGCATCATCTTCTGAACAGATGAATCCTTACCTATAAAGAGCCAAAGAACTCACCCAAAGGCTCAGGGTATAGAAAACAAAGAACAGTTACATCTTTATTTTAGTTAGGACGACTATTGCTGTGATGAAACACCGTGACCAAAAGCAAGTTGGGAGAAAGGGGTCTATTGGGGTTACACATCCACTTCTTAGTCCGTCACTGAAGGAAGCCAGGACAGGAAAGCAAACGGGACAGGAACCTGAAGGCAGAGGTGGATACAAAGGCCACAGAGGAAAGCTGCTTACTAACTTGTTGTTCATGGCTTGCCTTACCTTCTTTCTAATAGAAGCCAGGACTACCAGCCAAGGGATGGCAACATCCACAATGGGCTAGGCTCTCCCATGTCAGTCGCTCATTAAGAAAATGCCATACAAGCTTGCCTACAGCCTGATCTCATGAAGGCATTTTCTCAATTAAGGCTCCCTCCTCTCTGATGACTCTAGCTTATGTCAAGTTGACATAAAACTAGCCAGTACAATGTCTAATCACATATAGTATTTAGATAGCATACTGGCATAAAGGATGTTGTATGAAAAAATTAATTTTGTGTAAATATGAAAGAGACTTTGTAATATTTGTTATTCCATGTGGAATCATATGGTTTATTGCTTTGGTTCTTCATAGGCTTGTAGACAGTTTAATCACCTGACAATTCCAGGTAAAATTCTCAAGGTCACTGTATGTGTAATCTATTTTCTGTTGCTGTAACAAAACTCTTGATTTTGGATAACTTATAAAGAAGAGGGTGTTTAACACACAGTTTTGGAGATTCAAGACCATGGTTCTGACACTATCTGGTGGTAGATAGGACCTTAGGGTAACATCATATTGTGGAAGATGTCTTCATAGTAGCAGTGTATGCAACAGGCAGAGATCCTATAGTGAGTCAGAAAGCCAGAAAAGATGTAGAAAATATATTCTTCTTGCTTTTTCATTACAATGCCATTTACTCTCTATTTGAATTATTTCCAGAGGGATCTCTCCTAATGACCTACTTCACTAGGCTTCACCTCTTAAATATTTTGTGACTTCTAAAATCACCATACTGAGGAGAAGGCTTCAAACATGCAAACTTTTTATGGACACTCTTAAATATTATCCAAATGATATTATCCATAGCATGATCATTCTGCAGCCATCTGTTCCAAGTATGAAACCTTCTCGAAGAGTACATGTCTTAGTTAGTTAGGGCTTTACTGCTGTGAATAGATACTATGACCAAGGCAAGTCTTGAAAAGGACAACATTTAATTGGTGCTGGCTTACAGGTTCAGAGTTTCAGTCTATTATCACCAAGGCAGGAACATGGCACATCTAGGCAAGCATGATACAGGAGGAGCTAAGAGCTCTATATCTTCACCTGAAGGCTGCTAGCAGAATATTGGCATCCAGGTAGTGAGGATGAGGGTCTTAAAGCCCACACCCACAATGACACACCTACTCCAACTGGACCACACCTTCTAATAGTGCTACTTCCTGGGATGATCATATATAGACCATCACAGTATGTAATATACCTTACATGCATTTGAAAGCTTAAGATATTTCTAAGATGTTCCAATTTGAAAAGAGCCCTAAATCTCAAAGACTTCATACAAGTAGTTGAATGCAAAATATTATTATTTTATATCAATATGTTTTTAACACAATTTTGGATATATTAGGTTCAATAAGATATTTCTTATTTGATCTAAATTTTTCTTCCTTATTTTATATTTCAAGATATGGTAGTAGAAATTGATGACTCCTTCAGGAGCTTAAGCTTCAATTTGCAGTCTGAATATTTTTTTTTTTTTTTTTTGGTATAGACTATGACAGAGGACCAGGGGGCAGAATAGATACATCTGAATTTTACCCATCTAGGGCATTGCATGATTTTCCCTTTAAGGCATTCATTTGCAAAGCCACAGGGAGACTGGTAGATAATGACTGGTAGATAAGGGATATTCATTGTGATTGGTCTTGGCCAGTGAAGATATGAAGTCACCCTTCCAGTAAATAAAATGGGCATGAATGCCGCAATGGCTAGGTAGGGCCATGATATAAAAATTTGTTTGTGTAGGGAATCTTTTTCCATTTTGTCAAACACAAACAGATGTATATCCATCCATTTCATTTTCTTTCTGTTCTAGAACAAACTTACAAATTCTTATTTCAAGAGAAAGACAAAGAAAAGAAAATCCAGGTTCCAGAGAACTTTTTGAGTGACAGAAATTATTACATAGCATTTTGAATATATTAAATGCAAATGTATTGGAAACATATGCTTTGCATTTCCTTTTGAAAGACATACATGTTTTAAATTTAATGGGAAAAGTACTTGGCAGAGGGCTACCTTTGGCTTTCCAGATCCCTAGTGTTTTCACACATACCCATCTACAAACCATTTAGAGAAGTTTCTTCCCATAGAAAAACAACTGCCTCTCCTCTATACTGCTGTGGGTACCTCACACGTGTTTTCTTCACTATCTTATATTCTAAAGTCTAGAAGTAAGAATTTTTTTTAAATAGAAAGGTGGCGAGTTCAAAGGATGGTGGACTAACCTGAAATCTGAAGGAAGGGGCAGTCTTTTCAGAATGTCCTTAAAATGGAGACATGGACAGGGTTGTGGGGAGTACATAATACAATATCTCTATCTCCAGGCTCCACTTATTTTCAGGATGATATGAAACCATGAGGAAGACTGCTCTAGTGCTGAAATGCCCTTGAATATTGTGCTTTAACTTTAGTCCCCAGAAGCAGCACAGTTATGTCTTCCTTCCTGCAGTATCTAGTGGCTGTCATCACACCTTTCCTTTGCAAACTTCATCTTGCCAGCTGCTCTCTCCTGCAAGCCTAGAGATTCCTCTCACAGGAATATTTCCCCAGGATGCTTTTCCCAGTGGTTTCATAAGGAAGAGATACTTTCCCATAAGGCATTATCAATACTCTTGGTCCTAATAACCGTGGTCCCTAGCTCATTGGCCATGTACCTTCAGTGCACATAAATCCCTCCAGGGAGTGAAAGATTTAACCATCTTCGTCACAGCATCTCTAATTTTGCCATATATGATAGCAGTCATTGACCACGCATATTTATATAGTGTTTCCCATGTTAGAAAATCACTGTGATATAAAAACAAAGAAAGAACAACAAAACCACCATAGCAAAAGTCTTACAGAAGGTGGCAGGTGACGAGGAAATCTTAAAAGTGTCTTACTATCACTCAGCTCAGATTCCAGGGCCAGAGAGTAGAGGCTAATATTTGCACTAGGGACTAGAATTTTTTTCATCATCAAATATACCTGCTTAGATGAGTTTAACAAACACAGATGCTCAGGCCACAGACAGATAATTATAAATTCTAGATCTGAAATTATCTGGAGAAATGTTTTCATTATAGTGAAATCTGATGGTACATCATAAAAAATAGTGAGACTTTTAGCAAGAGTTTCTCAAAGAAGTAATTCCATATGTGATAAGCAGGAGGTGGAAGCCCGTAGACAAGATGCCCAAGCTCAATGAACACTATTGAACCTGTAGAAAAGCCATGCATCTGTTTCATTATTTGCTTTGAGAAGGATATTAGCAATACTCAAGGCTTCCTTCTGTCCCATGCTGAAGGATGTCTTTTACCTCCTTGGAGATCAAACTATTGTTCAAGTGCTTGCGGGGGTTTTTCTCTTGGAACCCCTCACAGGAAGCGGGTGGCAGTGCCTCTCAGGAGTGTCCCTGTGTCCTGCCTGCATCCTGTGTATTAACATGGACTCATTGTAGGCAAGGCAAGCTAATCCCGCTCATAAACTTCGCAGCTTAGCTTGCTTGCGAGGTCTGTTAGGAAGATTTAACCTTTCCTTTCTTACCCTCTTGGCACATACTCCATGGAACCCAAAGAATCATAAAGGATCTTAAGGACTTGGGAGGGACTTTCCATCACTAAGCAATTTTATTTAAATTTCAAGCTTTTCTCTACCTTTCTTTTCTACTCCCTTTCCCCCCTCAACACCATTTGAGGCTCATGACTGGCATAAATGCCCCGAGGGACATGTGGAGAGCAGGAACATGGGTGGAATTTTCCAAATTAAGGTGGTCTATTGGCTTTTGTTGCCAAGAAAACAGTAGAGACAGGAGTGTACTGACATCTGGAAGAGAGTTTGGTTTTCAATGCTAGAGCATTATATATTTCAGCCTCCTTGAACACTGTGAATCTTTCAGTCTACATTATACCTACCTGTTTCCAACTGCTAGCTTCTGCTGTTGGTAGAACATACATTTAACAGACTTTCACTAAAAAGCTACAGAGAGAGATATTGTTCTGTAATTTCAGAGTAATAATTGTAGGGGGAATTCATAGGGTGATTCCCTGTATCAAATGTTAGGTTAGCTCAGCAACATACTGGGGTGGAGCCAAGGTTTCTCTATACTTGTAAGCTAAGGATACTGAAACACAGTGAGGAAATGCATCTATAACTCTTCACAGAGATAACAAGAAACAAGTAGACAGAAGAAATAGAATGAAAGCAGGCAGTCTGGACTAAGATCGTGACAAGAGTGACTGGAGTGGAGAGAAAATATCACAAGGCCTATTATATGTAAAGGAACAAACAAATTTTTACCTACAGTAGTTTTGTGAAGGAGCTGAATAAGAAAATCAATGTATAGTATACAACCTAGTCTTAAAAATATTTGCTAATTAATTCTTTAAGTATAATATAATTATCTAAGTTTATTATCAAGACAATAAATTCTTGAATGACAAGATATAAATTCACCTAGGAGTCAATCCTCTGACTTGTTTGTGCTGTAGTATTTACATTGGGGTACTGATATGAGAAAACCCACCCTGAATGTTAGTCTCATCATTCTATAACCCATAGTCCTGAACTGACTAAGAAGAATGCTAGCTAAACACCAACATTCATCTCTCTCTGCTTCCTAATAGCAGAATAAAATCTTCCATAAGTTGCTTCTTGTCAGGCCTTTGGTCATAACAATGAGAAAAGTAAATAAAACAATTATGAGTCACTCAAGATATGAGAGATTTTATTAGACTGTTCTTTAAAATATACAGTAAAAGTTAATGCATATGTTATGCAAAGAGATATAAAATCTGGATGGAAATGTTTGGTGCCCTTTGCAATAAAGAGAGCTAATGTTTATTGAATGCTCACCAAATGTCAGCTACTACTGTAAGCTCTTTGCCTGTGTCACTCTCTCAATAGTCATATGACTTAACTGCTACTATTATTTTACTATGATGAGTGATAAGGAGTAACTTTCATGGGGTGATGAGCAGAGCCTAGGAGGCAGAATAAGGCTTCAAATCTATGAAAACTGCCTCCAGAGCCCACAGTGACATCATTAGCCAAGCCATTTTTGCCTTCCCACAGTGGCAAGAGTCCCTAGTTCTGTGGTTATCCGTCTCCATGTCTGTTCTTTTGGCTGAACAGCCATACACACTTTGGAACTACCATGAAAATTTTATTTGTTAATTTGTCTTTTTTTTTTCTTGAGGACTACAATAGAAGCTAAAAGAAATTTATAAGACAGGCAAAGAGAGTGAGAGAAGAAAGATGTGTATAGCATCTGTTTTCTAATAGTTATCTATTTCATCCTGACTGTGCCTCCATATATGAAGAGCATTCTGTGTACAGTTTTTCATAAGTGAAGGACAGACAAATATATACATATAGCTGGCTATGAGTACTGAAGACTAACATTAAGAAAGACCTTGAAATAAGTTGTAGAGTTATCGATTATTCCATCTCAGTAGCTTTCAGAGAAGACAGGTTTTTGAGAGTATCCTCTGATGTAGTAACTCTGTGTTGATGGTAACATAACAAATAAAAATATCAGCATGAGCAGAAGGTCAGTCTGAAAACTGTTGGGTGGTCTTAGTCAGGAACTTCTCCATTGCACCGTCTGAGACGTCAAGTGCTGTCTGCTACAGGGGAAGCACGTTTGACTTCTGTGCCATTTCCAGAGCCCTTCAGAACAGGCGCCATTTATCTCTTGGAGATGATTCATATTGAACATAGCCCCCATGATGTTGACACCTACATTTCTATGATGCAATAAAGTCAAAGCTGTTATCCACAGCACAGAAATCATGAGTCTCAGCTCTGCTCTCTCAGTGTACACAGTGTCTAAGTCACTCAACTGTTAGGTTTCTTTGCATTCATTCTTACTGGTATTAATCAGGCACTCAGTGATTTCCTTACGGAAAGAATAGGTGTAGCAATTTAAGATGGCATTCCCCCTCCCCTTTATGCTTGATTCCAGCAAACAAGCAAAGCACACCACAAGCCTGCGTCTTGAAAGGCAAAATTGAGCAGGTGGGCCCTCAGCTTTATGGTCTAGCCAAGGAGAACTCTGTGGCAGGACACAGACCTCCTTCTGTTTGCCATTCAGTCCTTTTTCTGGCATGCTTATGGTCTTGCTGTCCAATTCTCTATGTCTGGAATTGGAAGGGACCACCCATGCACCTACATGAATGAGATACATGCAGGAGCCATCTGCATTCTGAAGGCATTTTCTTTCCATTCCCGGTATGACTGATAGATTAAAGCCAGGCTCATTCCTAGCTTAATAACCCACTAAGCAGGTTATAAAATTCATGTTTGTGAATTCATCTCAGGCTGAATTCCAACCAGCTGTTAGAACTTTTTTTTTTTAAGCACATGTACATTTGTATCATGGCTGTTAAATGAAATGTTTGCTTCCATTCTTCACTCAGCTAAAAATTGTCATTTAATTTAGTAACACAAGGAAAGTCTAGGAAATGGCATAGCTCACTGCACATTTTTTCCTATCCTGTGTACTTCACAGAATCCATTCTTGTTTGGCTTTATATAGACTAGGTGCTTGGCTGAATGTTTGGTACCCACAACTTCTGTGAGACCCATAGAATACAGCTATATGTGTCTATTATTCTACTTCACCAAGAAATGTTAACAACTAATACTTTAAAAAGATCCTTCCTAGCTGGATAAAAGACATATATCCAGTAATTGCATCAGTCATTTGCTGAAGACTGTTATGTAAATGTCTTTAAATATTTATTTGTGTATGTGTCTGAGTGTGTTTATAATACATCAAATATTTTTGAAGGCCCTTACAAGGAAAGACTGTGTCAAATGCCTTGCATGCATGTATTGGTCGCCTTCTGCTACATATTTAATTACCACAACTTGTCAGTTTAAAACAGGAACACCGTTACCTGTCAGTTCCTGGGGATGCAGGTCTGCGCTGAGTCCTTGGTTCAAGGACTCACAAGGCTGAAATCAGCTTGCCAGCTTGACTGTATTCTTTCTTGAGGAATTAACCAGAGAAACATTGTCTTCCAGGCCTGTTTGCACACATCCAGTGGCTGTGTAACTGAGGGTCTTAGCTTACTACTGGATACCAAATTTAGGCGACTGTTGCCTAGTCCTGGGTCTGCCTGCTGTGGCCCCCTTCATGTGCAGTTGACAGCATGGCTATTTACTTCTTTGGAGTCAGCAGGACTCTCTCTCTCTCTCTCTCTCTCTCTCTCTCTCTCTCTCTCTCTCTCTCTCTCCCTCTCTCTCTCTCCTTTACTAGAACAAAGTTTTCTTTAATGAAAATCCCTGGAGCTTCTGATATATAGATTAAAAGCAAAGCAGGTATCTGTCACACTGAGGAGGAAGGAGTTACATTAGTTATGATACCAGAAGGCAGAGGCCATGGAGGCCATGGCAATATCCTACATATCAAAATACATAACATCATTTACATCTTGCAGAGTTCGATTCTTTTATTCTTATTAGATCTTAGTGATAGTAAAGTCACCCATCCAGAAGATGATATAACACGTATATTTGACTGTAAAACATGGGATCTAAACCAAGGACTTATAATCCTACCTATGCTTTTGCTTTAAGACACAATGGAGATCTGCTATTTGCTGCATGTTGGACTCTCCTCCGATAGATGATTTTTTTTCCCCCTCTCATTTCATCCTGACAGCAACCCTGGCTTTACGAATGAGACACGTTATAATGAGAAAGGTTATTGCATTGTAACCTTAAACATGCTATTTTACCTCTCTGAGCTTCCTACTCACCTGCAAAAGGGTGTTGTGCTGAGTGGAGGATGGAACGGAGGAATGTGGTTTCGAAAATTATCTAACCCAAATTAATAATTCAATACCTGTGAGGCAGTATTGATTCAAAGACCAGTAGAATATGCCTGGATATCTGTTTAAAGTTGTTCAATGCAGCAGAATAGATGGGTCAGGTCACTGTTAGAGGACCTCTGTTACCTCTGCCTCTGGCAGATAATTGGACTATTTTATACCCACCATTCTGCAGCTTACGACTTCTCATTTCACACGGTTCTGTTCACTTATTATCATAAGGGTCTTTTGGAGGTCACCTAAAATCTGACTGGGTACCACAGCCATTGAATGCCATGAGTATTCTTTGTGCCACTCTTGGTTCTTTCTACCTATTCACCGCTTCCCTTTTCCTTTTTTTTTTTTCCTGTAGTGTTTCCCCTTGGGGACCAGAACTTCAACTGTAGCTATTATTTTTGCATCCCACTGTCCCTTTCACTAGGACTCAATAGTATAAGTTAACTAGAGCACCCCCCTCCCGCTCCCCATTTACAAGAGAGTTCACAGGCCCTTGGCCAACAGCATTTCCACAGGTAGATGATGTATTGCAGCTTAGCCTGAGGAGCTTCAGGTGCAGAGAAGACTCAAAAAGAGTTTCTGTGGTCTGTGTCTGTGGAAGATAAACTCGAGACATCTTTGCTAAGCATGGCAGATTTTTCCAGGAGATTTCCTGAGGCTGACAGAGAGATGAAAATGAAGACCTGGTGATAACAGGGATTTCTGAAAAAAGGTCTGAGCTTTGGCCCTGGACCAGGCTGGGCTCCATTCCCAGCTCTCCCTCTTGCCAGCTGCATGACCTTGTTCAAGAAATTGTTCAGTACCTCTGTCAGTTTCCTCATCATCAAGGGGGGGAGGGAATAGTAATTCCTCCTGTAGACGTTAGTGTGATACCGAGCTGATGAAATCACTGCAAAGTGAGTCAAGCGCTGAAGATGTCACTGCTGATGGGGATAACAATAAAGGATTGAAGTGAATTGCAAAGGAAAAAAAAGAGTCAACGAATTAACAAAGTCCTAACCTTGAATGAACATGGAATTTACATTTTATCTCAAGGCTATTATTGTTTTATCATCTTTTTCTTTCCCAGAGCAGATCCTTTAGAAATTATAATAATACCAACCAAGTATGATTTGGAAGAAGGAAAAACTTGCTTTGATGCATGGACCCTCTATTACTATTTTAATAGCTGTTCATATCAGGATGTAGGAGCATATTGTGATGTAAAGCCCCACCTACCTCTGAAGATCATAAAATCTGGATGTGCATTGAAAGCATTGGTACTCTGCAAAAACATAAAACATTTTAAACATTGGCCATTTATAACATTTGCAACAGCTATAGTAAAAAAAAAAATAGTAATCACACATCCAAAGGAGGAGCATGTGGATAAAAAGAACAAACTAAAATAGTAACAACTTGTGGGAGGAGTTCAGTATACTGAAGGATAACTTGATTTTGAAGATGTGATTGAGTCATTGATGCTGATCTCTCATTGTGTCAACAAATGGATTTACTCAGATTCTACACTAATTTCTATGTTCTAGAGATAGGCAGCCCAAATTTATGTATTGTATTCTATCAATATTATTTTAAAATTTTAATATAAGGTGTAAGATTCATGAAATAGTCATTTCCGTGTGTTTAAGTAATATTCTTCATATTAGTTATTCTTTTCCTAATGTTTATTCTGCCCTGCCTCCCCATTCTCTTCTCCATGTAAACTTCTCTATCAGAAGTCTAAATCTTTAGTTAGTTTGGTTTCATACAATTTTTCATATTAGCTTACTGCTTGGCTTATCAATAGAACATAATTTTCTTCCAGCTTTTGTATAAAGAAATAATTTATCTAAGTTGATTCTTTCTCTAACCTGGCCTTAGCTCGTGCCAGAACAGTTTTGGAGAAGTCATCAAGAGAGCTTGGCTCAGGCTTTAGGTAGAAAAGATCATTTTGTGTTAGTCAGAGAACACTAAACTATTCTATTCTCTGGAGAAAGATTGAGTGACAGATAGGACTCACAAATTCATGTGTAGAAAACAGGGATGAGCTTAACTTCTTTCATCTGAGAAATTCCAATGACACATGGCCTTCTATGAATATGTCTTAGACTATGTCTTAGTTTTTGGTTACATGATCAAACCCTCTCACAGAAGCTTAAAGAAGAAAAGGTTCATCTGGTCTTACAGTTCCACGGGGACATAGTCCATGATGGCAGTGAAGACATGGCAGCAGGTAAGAAAGATATGCCTTAAGGAATAGGAGGCAGACTGTCTACCTTGCATCCATACTCAGGAACAGATGATGAGCAGGAAGTGAATCTGGAATATAAAGCCTTAAGACCAACCCCTCTGTGTCCCACATTCTCCAGTCAGGTTCAGTTTCCTAAAGGTTCCATAACCTTCCCAAACAGTGTCACCAGCTGGAGACCAAATGTTAGAACACATGAGCCTATAGAGGACATTCCACATTCATTCATAACATCCAGCCAATGCCTTCATTGTTAGAGAAAATGTAACCAAGGCTGGTGGATTGTAGAACAGAGTAAAACTGATCCCTAATAGAGGTAACCATAGATACTGTGTGATTAATAGCATCCCAACAACATACTGTACCTATTTCTTCCTTAAAATAATCCCATTTGACAAGCAGGGGAGGGGCATTGTTTTGTGTCTTCAATGTCCTAATTAGGAAATATAGACCAAGGGGGATTCAGCTGTAGGCTTCCTCAGTCTGTTGCTCCACTTTAAACCAGTATTCTGCTTGTTTTCCTGTGGAGTATAAATTGGCTCAGTTTCATGAGGAAAAGAACAACCCCCTACCCTAGTCTCTTCTTGCAGATTGTTTTTTTTATGTAGATACTAAGTCTTTGTCATAGGAACATTTTAATTTTCTGAAATCTGGTATCTTCTATTTGGGTCTCTTTCCACTAGCTCTGAAAGCCATTGTGAAGTGAGGAAAATTGACTTTCCTTCCTGCTCTCCCATTTGCATTTTGCTTATTCGGCTACTCTTCTGCCAGATCTCCGTGTTATTAAAGAATATTTTGTTATTCTAGTGCAAGCGTCTGAAGTTTTAGGAAAC
>JADRCD010232450.1:16919-46659 GCA_019843815.1 Montemys delectorum
ATCTATCTATCTATCTATCTATCTATCTATCTATCTATCTATCTATCATTCTATCTATTTATACATCCAACCACAGATTCTCCTTCCAGTCCTTGCCCCCTGACTGCTCTCGTCCCATCTCTTTCTCTGCTTCACTTTAGAAAAGGGGAGGCTTGCCATATATATTAACCAGCCATGGCATATCATGTTTCAATGAGACTAAGCACCTCATTTCCTATTTAGGCTGGTAGCAGAGGCAACTCAGTGGGAGGAAATGGTCCCCAAAGCAGGCAACATAATCAGAGACAGCCCTGCTCTCACTCTTAGGAATCCCACAAGAAGACCAAGCTACACAAATGTAACATATGTGCAGGGGGGCCTAGGTTAGTCTTATGCAGGCTTCTTGGTTGGTGGTTAAGTCTCTCTACAAGACAATATTAGTTGATTCTGCAGGTTTTCTTGTGGTGGCAATGCCTTCTGCTAGCTCCTACAATCCTTCTTACCCCTTTTCTGTGGGATTTCCCCAAGTACTGCCTAATGTTTGGCTGTGGATGTCTTCATCTGTGTCGGTGTTCAGCAATTGCTTGGTAAAGGCTCTTGTGACAATTGGGCTAGGCTCCAATCTATTAGTATATCAGAATATCATTAGGAATCATTTCACTAATATTTATTTTTTTGCCAGTCATGTTTGGTTCTATCGAATGTCTCTGGGTTATTCAGACTCTGGGTACTGGCCCTCCAGGTGGTATCAGGGGTATGCTCCCTCTCATGGCATGGATACAAGCTGGACCAGTCATTGTCTGGCCACTCCCACAAAAAAGCACAGTTGTAAAAACCAATGATTATAAGATGTCTTAGTCACCAATTCTGTTTAATAAAAACCAATCACTGTGGGTATTTTATATTGATTTGTTTGTTTCTTTTCTTTTTTTTTTCTTTTTTTTTTTTGGTTTTTCGAGACAGGGTTTCTCTGTATAGCTTTCTCTGTATAGCTCTGGCTGGCCTGGAACTCCCTCTGTAGACCAGGCTGGCCTCGAACTCAGAAATCCACCTGCCTCTGCCTCCCAAGTGCTGGGATTAAAGGCGTGCACCACCACAGCCTGGCTATTTTCTTATTTTCTTATTGTGTATGAGTGTTTGCCTGCATGGTTCATGTATACCATTGCATATCTTCTGTCTTCAAAGGCCAGAAAAAGGGCATTGAATTACCTGGAACTGGTGTGATAGATGGATAGATGTGAACTGCCTTTGTGTGTGCTGGGAACTGATTAGTGTCCTGCAATGGCAACAAGTGCTATCAACCTCTGAGCCATCTTTCCAGTCCCACTATGGATATTATAAAATTCAACTTTTTTTTTAAGTTCACCAACTATTTTGTGTGTGTGTGTGTGTGTGTGTGTGTGTGTGTGTGTGTGTGTGTGTGTGTGTGTGTGCGCGCTCCAGTTTGCATGTTTGTGGGTGTACACATGTGCAAGTGCATATAGGGCCCAAACTTGATATTGGAATCTTCTTCAACAATTTGCCTTTCAATGGAGCATGATCTGTCACTGGCCCATGCCACAACAATTACAGCTAGTTTAACTAGCCAGCTTGCCCTGGAGATTTACTGTCTCTGCTTCCTGAATATTGGCATTATTGACTCTAGGATCGGATGGTTTTGGGAACCTGGATTCCAGTCTTCAGTTTTGTCTAATAAGGTTTTATCTACTGAGCCACATTCGCAACTCTAAAGTGACTTTAGCAGAAGTCATGGACTATCTTTTACAGAAGATGGAGGCTGGGTACATTGTCCATTCATGTTTCCAATCATGCAGGTATTCTTAACAAGGGTACTTTCATTTGTGACTCACGACTACCTTTGTCTCTTTGGTGGGTCAGCAAATCTTTGCTGCTTTTTGGTCATGATACTCAGAAACTGCTCCTTCTTAGTACAGCCATGTATATTCCAGTTCACCTCACAGTTATCATTCAAAGTCGGTCCCCTCCCTTCCATCCTTACCTAGTATAGTTTATTCCTCATGTAAGACCAGTGTGATCCTGTTAAATTCTAAGTCAGATAATGCACTCTACTTAAACTTTCCTTCTCACTCAGATTGCAAAGTGTTCTTTGATACAGCACTCTCCTTTATCTGCCTTTGTTATCTTCTCCTAACCCATTAGGTCTTGTTTCTTCTTCACTCAAAGAATTATTCTCTTGTCTCAAGTCCTTCACACTTGATCAAACATATATGAAAAGGGCATTAACATGTATAATAACATGACTGGTCCAACATAGCTTGGGGTTCTTCTTTGATGTCATCTCTTGGATGAGAGATGTTCCTGAACACTCTAGTTAACTTTATTGTCTGCCTTATGCTGCTAAACATTTCATTTCTCTTCTTAACATGTACTAACTTCTTTTATGATAGATTTATGATTTATGGATGAGGTGATAGGTCAGTTCCCCCATACAGAATATCAGTTTTGTATGAATAAGAACTGTGGTTGTTTGAGTGGATCCCTCATACATAGGACATGGCAGTTCATTTTTTGAAGAGTAGCTATCCTCTTATTTCCATGTATAGCAGGGCCTTTCTGCTGTTACAATGTGCCTTACTATCTTGGCTGGGCCAACAGGATGGGGATGGAAGGACATGTACAAATTTCCAGGGCTCAGTGAGTAAAAGATGGGAGCAAATACTCTATGATGATTTTTTAACTACTGAGCCTGCTCTGAGGAATAAATACATTTCTCATGCAAATCCAACCATCATCTTAACAGCTGTAAACTCTTCATTATTTGTGTCCCTCACCAAAGAGACAAATGAATTACATACTTTTATAGGATAAGATGCTGCCATTAAAAAAACATATACAAAATATATAACCCATAGAAATAAAGTTTAAAAAGTGATATTGAAGTTCATTTTTTTTCTGATCATAATATAGTTACATTTCAGACAATGTTAGCTGTTTGAACTTAAGCATGTTCTAGGCTTATAAATGTTTATTTTAACAGTCTTTTCCTAAGAAAGGGATGGGGTAAAAAATTGAGGAAATCTGTGACTAACACTGAGCATTCTTCACTCTCACTCTAACTTGGTGAGCACCTCATCATCTGTCTAACATGCAGTAATGGACTAAGGTAGAATTCATATCAGCACAAAGATTTCCAAAGCCTTTGTAGGGACAAGAACTGTAGTTGCTACTGGAGTTGGGCTGTGTTCACCACCTTGCTGCTTCCCATCTCACCACAGCACAGCAAAAGGTCATGTTTTAGCAGCTGCCACATAGAGCTTAGCAGATGGATACCAGTTCTGTTATCAGTTGAAGCTGTGAGCGACTGTTCCCAAACTCTCAAACCTTGGGAATCTACTGCAAAGAGTTGACTTTGAGCTCATTCTGGGAGAACCATACAAATCATTGGTGTTTTCAGGGTTTTCATTACTCTATTTTCCCACCTGTCTTTTCCTTTCTTTTTACCTTCCTCCCTCCCTCCTTGCCTCATTCCTATGCTCCCTCTCTCATTTTTCTCTATTTTTCCTTTCTTCCTCCCTTTGTCTGCCACCTTGTCTCTTTCTCTGTCTCCCTGTACCCAAACTTTGGTTGCCTTGGCTTGGAATTACTCTCAAATCCAAATTTCCTCCCATGAAACCAAGAGTCAAGACCAATGTACTATAGAGATTTCATGTTTTGGAAGGAAGTCCATGTTTTGGAAGAGATTCTTACAAAAGATCCAGAAATGTCAGCTGTTGGCTGTCATTGGCTCACATGTCTATTCCTAAACAAATTTCCATGGATCAGAATTGGAGTAGAGCAGTAGGACACTTCCATCAAGTATGGAAAACAATTGAGACCCAATTTTAGACTTTATTATTATTTTGTTATTGTTATTAAGGAGTGAGATTATTTTCTTCCAAAAGCTGACCAAATAAAAAGGAGTCATTCTGATAGTAATGCTAATGATAATTAGATTTCACTGTATATCATTTCTTTTTGTTCTTAGAAAAGTTTGCAAATGATACTTAGCCATTTTCCAGTGAGATTGGTTCCCAAAAGCTAAGTAACCTAGCCATCTCAACAAATTGTTTGTGGATAAGGATCTGTGACAAGTGACCCATCAGATGCACAAAGCTTTTGGTCTTTCCAGTCCTCACCTGGGGCCAAGGTGCCCTGTCATATTCTCCAGATCCTCATTTTATCCCCTATGTGCCAGTTCTTAGGGAAAAGGAATAGCATTTGATACTCAAATTTCTAGGGGATGGTGGTCCTGGAAGTCATCCCAGACCAGCATGTGGGAAACCTGATGCACACCCCACTCTGGCTGTAACAGCTGTGCCAATTGGTTCAGACACTGCCTGGCTGCAGGTCCCTCATCTATAATCAGGAAGTTTATTTTCAGCTTTAACAATCTGTGATTATTATTTCCGTTTACTGATGGAGTAACTAATTACTTCATTATAGAATTTTTCAAGACCAGTTACCTCCTGTTTGGTTCAATTAGCAAAACGCCAACATGATCTTCATTGATTTTGATGGTTGGGCTGCCAGGGAAGAGCCCAATAGGGACTATTTCAGGATCTGAAGCAGAGTTTGTATTTATTATTCTGAGGTGGTAGATAAAGAATCAGAGCTTGTTCTGTTCTTCTTTTTTTAATCTTGTTTACAGATTATCCACTTTTACCACTGCCTTGCATCCTGTCAGGGTCCTGGGACTTCTTTACTTTACATAAGAGCCAACAACAGTCAGAACTGTGCCTTTACTGAGCAGAGACTCACAACTCACAGAACATCAGAAAGAACATGAATTTCAAAGTTCCAAAGGCCAAGCTTTTGGACTTATATACAATGTGTCCTGAGCGTCTTAGCTTATTTTCTTAGAAAACACAGATGATACAGAGCCAGCCTTTGTCTTTCATCTTTCACATCATATATGTGACCTTTGGGGAGTTTCTTAAATTTTAACTTATTTTTATTATTATTAATTTTTACTTACTTTATTATTATTTTAATCTTTAAAATGGAGTGATGATTATAGCCATTGTAGCCTGTGTGTGTGTGTGGTGGCATGAACAATCACTCGTTCCTACCCAAGGCCATGCTTTAATGCTTACCACCTGGATGTCTGCTATCTTCTATGATAAAAGACAATTTGAAGATGTGACTCAAGATTTTGGTTGTTAGAGAGATGGCTCAGTGGTGAAAAGCACTTGTTGCTCTTCCAGATAACTATTCTTAGCATCCATATCAGGTGGCTCCCAACTACCGGCAACTCCAAATCCAAGAGATCTGGCCTATATGGCCACCTACACAAATATATATACATATAAGTAAAGAGTAAAATAAACCTTCAAAAAGAAAAGAACTTATTGTGTAAGCACATTTTGTCTGCCTGACACTGTCCTAGGGCATTTTATTTCATGGCCTGACTTAATCTTCCCAACTCTTTTAATAAGATTCTGGCACATTCATTTTACTGACAAGTAAACAGAAGTCTATTGAAATCAGGTTACTGGCTTCCAGTCACACCGAATGTTAATGATTCTTGGCACGATCACATGCCTCCTTCATCACTAGTGCTAACTTCCCTTCCACAAAGTTAGCTGTTGGCCTGAGTTCCTGTGTGATGCCTACCCAGAGCTAGGTCTTGTAGAACTCCATTATCAGGACAATGTTATTACCAGGTTGGATTCCGATGCTAGAATTCTGTGGGATTGATGTTGCTGTCCCTATTTCTGTGGACTTGGAGACTTGCCTTGCCTACTCCCACATGAGATCACAGAACAGAGGGAAGCATGAGGACCATGGTGAGGCTTTTCCATCCACTATATTATTCTCCCACCAAGTTGCAAAGATGGTTACAGTAATGAGCTCTGGGATACTATAATCATTCTCTTTCTTCCCTTGCCCATTCCCTACCCTTTCTCATCCTCAGCCTGTACATTTTTCATATAGATACCAGTATTGGTGTCTGCAGTGGTGAATTTTATACCCTTTATGGAAAGAACAATGCATAGAGACAAGTTTGTGTGAAGTTATGACCCTTGGGGAACTGACAGCAAGGCATAGGTGAAAATTTCTTTTCTGAGAATATGCATGAAAGATAATGTATCCAGGTGAGAAATTGCAAGGTTTGGAATGGGACTTGACTGGAAGTTTAGTTTCTTATGCCACTCACGAGGTGTGGCACCTTGGGAAAGTTACATCCCATCTTTGAGCTCAATTTTCACTTTTGTAAAAAGCATACACCATTACAACCTTGACTGAGTGTACACACAGGAGGCCAAGGGGGATTGAAACTGGCTCATGGCCCCTTTTCTTTTTCCATATTTTCTGTAAACTCTATGTGTGGGTTCCAGCATGGCCCAGGGCCTGTGATGAAATCTTTATTTTCAGTTTTTTTTTTTTGTTGTCTCTAGTTATTGGAAGGTAAGACTATGTCTGAAAGATATCAAGTTAAATAAAAACTGCAAACTACTTGTGGTATTTAGGGAGTCTACATTCTAGAGCAGAGAGTTTGACAACTCTAAATGCATTTACATTACATCATATAACAGCAAGCATTGCAAAATACTGAGCTGAGCATGCGAGGATGGTCATATTGCAATGACATTGGGAATGCTGCCACTCTGAAGCTCTAGAAAAGCCCTAGTGGTTCAAGTAGTGTACCATACTTTGCACAGCTTCACAGACTGGTCTGACAGGCATAATTTGTGAATGAAGAAAGAACAGACACATGAACAGAAAAGCTAGGGTTAAGTGGGTTGTTCTAGTTCTGTTGGAGGGTAGTCGCTGCAATCCTGAGCCTCAGTATGCTTGCTGTGTTCAGTTGAAAGAGGAGGCAGATTTTGTTTGTCACTGTAGTAAGTGTCCAAATGGGAAGACTTTTGGGTTTCAGTTGTCCTGGAGGAGGAAACTGTGGCTGATAGTTTTTACACACACTAGCCAATGGTTCCTGAACATTCACTCTTGAACCAGAAGAATGCTGTGCCATGACTCCGAGCCTCATCTGTGGAATGCTTTGCCTCATTATGGGACCTAGACATTGGTGTCCTTGGCAGGGCTCTGCCTATGTCTATAATGCACACTCACCCAGGGATCCCTATGCTCAACATGCTAGTAGAAAGCTGTTTTTCAGGACATTGTCAGTGAAGGCCTCACAGACATATATATAAGTAGAGAATTGAAACATGGAGCTAGCTTTGCAAAATTCTAAGAGACACTATAAAGCACATGAACAATCCAATGCCACAGGCTTTGTTGACCTTTCCTCCAATTCTGGATGCTCCAAGTTGTGATTTATACTGTTGCTGTTGTACCTTGGCAGCCAGAGCCAACGTTGACCTTTGAGAAAATCCATCCCTGGACCACTCTGAATAAGTGCCTTCAGTATGTACCCTCCTACTGGGGTCTTGCTCTGTAATCCTCAATCTAAGACAGTGAATGTAAATATCTCTTTAAGGAGTTTTTCCTCTAAAGAATGGAAATTGAGGTCAAGATTATTAAAGTCCCATAGGCAAATCAAAGTCAACATTTCCCTAACTGAACTCATTAACATTTTCTGCTCAAATTAGCTTCTTTTCCAATGCTGCCCTTCAGAGAGAAATCTTACAATATTAATCCAGGCAAAGGCAGAGTCCAGGGTTACCTTATCCTCCTCTGTAGTCAACACTCAAACCTTGTGGTCTCTGTATCCTTCATGGTGAGCATGGACAGGTTATTGAGAGCTCCTCTAGGAAGTAATTTTGTAGCTCTGGCGACAGTATAACGTGCATGTTCAATCTTGTTTATTCAAATAGAACTTCAAATGAACACACAGCCACTCCTTGGGATTTATATCCCCTTTACCAGACCTTCCCACATGTTGTCCATGCACAATAATGTCAAATGCATGCAGATTTAAAGCAAAACTGCAAAGAAAGAAGGGCTCTGCATCAAGACCTTGAAGAATGTTCCTAAGGGAATTATACATTTATTGCCTTTCCTCCAGGCTCTGAAGAAACAAATATAATCTGTTGGGAAATGCATTAGTAAGCTTAACAGAGAGCAAAGGCAATAGGTGAGATTTCAGAAGGGAAATTAATTAAGCCAAACTAAAATTGATGATTTGGGCTTTGGGATCTTGGGAGAGACTTGGCTCTGGAGAAATGGAATGGATAAAGGAGGCGTGCTAGCAGGGAACTGATTCAAGGGCCAAGATTAACTATCAGTCACCATCTAATTATACAGCCTAAGCTACCACCCTTCTAGTGCCTTCAACACAGGGATGGGGAAAAGGCTGGAAGCTGGGAGTCTTGGTTTTAATTTTCACTTAAAACAAAAAATGAAAACCCTCTTAGTCTTTTTATAATTATTTTTTATCATTTTAATCTTTCTCAAGGACTGTTACCTTCCAGATTGCTTCCTAGCTCCTTGTCAAACAAGCTGTTTACTTCTGTGTACTCCTTATTAAAAACAAACAAACAAACAAAAAAACAAAAAACATGGAGCCAGGTGGTGGTGGCGCATGCCTTTAATCCCAGCACTTGGGAGGCAGAGGCAGGTGGATTTCTGAGTTCAAGGCCAGTCTGGTCTACAGAGTGAGTTCCAGGACAGCCAGGGCTACACAGAGAAACCCTGCCTCGAAAAACCAAAAACCAAACCAAACCAAACCAAACCAAACCAAACCAAACCAACCAAACAAAAAAACCCATGGCTAGTTTCGTGGTTTAAACCAGGTGGAATACAGCATGACAATTCTTGATTTTGTTCAACTATTTAGATAACCTATGTGGAAGACATATCTTAAGATTCTTTATTTTTGTTGATGGCGTCAATCAAGAACAATGTTATCTGACTTCAAGGCATTTACTTCTCCAGAGCCCTCATAGCAGGGAATGATCTTTAGCTTTCACTCAAGTCAGAACTTTTAAGCAAGCTTTTACAGAGTTGTGTGAATAGGGAATTAGTGGAACCTAAGATTTAATGTGGATTATCCAATAGCAAACTATCTCCCATGATGCTCAAGTATGAATGTGCTGATCCCACATGAAGAAATACTCCTACACATCTAGATTTGTCCAGGACAAACGTGCCAATGTCATTTTCATCAAGGATTACAACTAAAGGAAAAACAAGAAGCTTTTCTCCATGATCCTTTGCTTCAACTCACAAGTGTTTATACTTTCATTAAAGATTTCTCAGAATATTTCCAACTCTGACATTTGAAGTTCCTTAGGGTACATGGATCTCTGACTTGATCACATTGTATAAAGTGAAATAACACACACACACACAGACACACACACACTGGATTGCTGACTCCTTGCCAGCAGGTCCAGGTGAGAGGAGAGAGGTTCAGAACCTGCTGGAGTCTCTCTGGAGCTGAGTGGGATGGCAAGTGTTGACAACTCAAAAGAAACACACTGTGTATAGTCCTTGGTTGGCGGTTGGGTCCCTGGGAGCTCTGAGGGTACTAGTTAGTTCATATTGTTGTTCGTCCTAAGGGGCTGCAAACCCTCCAGCTCCATAGAGCCTTTCTCTAACTCCTTCATTGGGGCCAGTGTACTCAGTTCAATGAATGGCTGTGAGCCTCTACATCTGTGTTAGTCAGGTATTGTCAGAGCCTCTCAGGAGATAGCTATATTTAGGCTGGCTTGTCCTTCCTTCGATCTCTGCTCCATAGTTAATCTCTGCAACTCCTTCCATGGGTATTTGATTCCCCCTTTTAAGAAGGAATGAAATGTCCCCATTTTGGTCTTCCTACATGGTGGGACTGATTGTTTTGGCAGCATGTGTATACTAGAGGATTGCAAAGCTGATCATCAATAGGAGGAGAAGTCCTCGGCCCTGTGAAGGTTCTGTGCCCCAGTGTAGGGGAATGCCAGGGCCAATAAGTGGGAGAGGGTGGGGTGGCAGGCATGGGGAGTAGGGAGGCAACAGGGGATTGTTCTTGTTGTTTTTGTTTGTTTGTTTTTTGGAGGGGAAACTGGGAAAGGAGAAATTTACATGTAAATAAAGAAAATACCTAATTTAAAAAAAAAAAGAAAATAAAACTTGAACATTGAAAAAAAAAAAAAGAAACATACTGAGCTGGAGTCTTGTAAAGCAGGAACTCGATTTTATGGCATTAGCCTCTCACTTATACAAGTTTGGAACATTGGGAAGGGGATTTTTGGTGGGGTTAGATGACATAGGAGGTGGCAAAGAGTGACAGAGGGTATGGAGTGACTGACAGGGCCAATGGCAAAGCTCTACCTCAGCAATGGTGGGGCAGAGGCAGGGCCAAACAGATCTTGCTGAGTCACCCCAATGGAAGTGACTGAGGCAGGTCTCAAAACTTGAACCAGGCTCGGATTTGTCCTCAAGGCCCAAACCAGGACCAATATGGGGCCCAACACTGGATCATCTATGACACATAGTAATTAAAAAATAGATATTAGTTTTTATTTTTAATTGTAATAACACTGATCTAGCTTATAATCCTCTTTCCTTTTTTCTTTTTCTGTGATAAGAGAGACAGATTGCTTCACAGTTTATAATGTGGATTGCTCCAATCATTGCTAGCACCTCTGATGGAAAGCTTACCCCTACCTGTAACACTAGTCCAAGGGCAATCCAATGCCTCTGGCCTCTGTGGGTACTTGTCGTTTTGTATAAACACACACACACACACACACACACACACACACACTCACACATACACACTTTAAAAGAAAAATCCTTTAAGTACCTGCACTCTGATTAATAAGAAGAGTAAGGATGATATTTTTTGTAAATACAAAGCATAGTATTTGGCACATGGTGATGCGTCAGTGACAAGCTGTTGGTCCTCTGATCAAGATCTCTGTTTCTGAAATCTTCCTTTCCCATGGTCCCACAGATTTCTCAAAACTGCTGACGTCTTATCTCTTCCAGGATGTTGCTGGTGATCTTATCTGGTTCACTCTGTCCTTAGCCTAGTGCTCCTTTCATAGTCATTTCATGGGCCTTTCACAGTCTATTGGCCGTCGTCCTGCTAGAGTTGGTATGTACACGTGATAACGTGTAGGTGGAAAAGGCTCATTTATTCTCAGATGTCACAAAATATTCAGAAAACCACACAGTCTTTGTCTTCAGAGGAACTGTGACAACTGAGTACGTCTTAAGCCTATAAAAAGTAGCTAGAGGTTGTTGTAATGTTGTTTAATATTACTCAGAGCTATGCCAATGTGAGGTCTAAGGGACATGTCACATGGCCAAACGATGGGAAGCTGAGGTGAGCTCACTATGTTTCTTTTTACTTTTACCTTTGTGGTGTTCAACCCCAGGGATAGATTTATTTAAAATATTACTGTCTATTATTTATATAGAGGGATGACATTATGACATTTGCATAGCTTCTCTGTTACTTTCTTTTCTAAGTCCTTTTCCCTAGTCTCTGTCTTCTTCACCATCTCTCTGATTCTCCTTGTTAGTTTCAAGTCCCTAATTTTTTTTATTCTTGAGCTTCCACATATGAAAGAAAATATGTCATACTTTTCTTTGTAGCATGACGGTCTCCAATACCATCCCTCTAGTGACATAATATCATTCTAGTTTATGACTTAGGAAATCTCTGATGTACTTGCTATTTCTTTATCCATTGATCTATTGATTGAAATCTAGAAACAATAATGTGGCTCTAGTGAATAATACTGTAATAAATAAGAATGTACAGGCATATCTGTAGTGACTTTGAACCCCTCAGTAAAACTATTAATTATGTACCTAGAAATAGTATAGCTGGATCATATGCCAATCGTAGTTATAATTTTTTGAGGAACTTCTATATTTGTTCAACAGTGGTTTTAATAGTTCATAATCCAACTAGCAATTTAAGGGTGCCATCTCCACACATAGCCCAGCAGTGTTCCGTGGTTCGGTCATGATGGCCATCATGGCTAGGTGCATTTCCCTCATGCTGACAGATGGTGAACAAATTTTCATGTACTTATTTTCCATTTATGCGTCATCATATATCAAGGGAGTCCCAAATTTCCATGCAAAAATTTATCTACTCTGAATCCATTGTGCTGCACAGAGATAATACATCAAGTCATGGTACTCAGGTAATGAGTCTATTCAGCATTAGCATTATTTGAGAACATGTCTGGTATTCGAGGGAATTATATCTCCCAGCCTTCCATTTGATTAGGACTGAAACTCAACCTATTCAGGAACTGGCTGAGGTCCTAACTTCACCTACAGGAGCAGAGTAAATGCTTTCTGTTTGTTTGCTTGCTTTTTACAAATTAACAGCAAACTAATACACAATGTTTTTAAGTTCTTTTCATAACATATAACTCCTTTAACAACACCGAGAGATATTATATATTATTCCTATTTTACAGGAATTTATAACCTGTCTAAAGGAGAAGAGTTCATGATATTGAAGTAAAAATCTTAAGAAATAATCATTTCATTAGAATGATAATCACATACATGTTCTTAAGTTCAGTTTACTTAACTCGATTCTAAGTTTTTCTTTGTTGTTTTGTTTTTATATTTTGATAAGATATGATTTGTGTCTTCTTTTTATCCTCTACTTTCTTGTTAGATTTTTTTTTTTGGTTCTGTTTCAAGAATGTTTTCAATTACTCACTGGAGTTTCAACATTATAACTCTCTTATATCATTGCCTGAGATTTCAGCATATTATAAGTGTCTATTTGCACTATTTAGTTGAATGTTTTCTATTTCTTATGTAATAAATAATCTTAGTTATATTCTAAATATTTTAGCTCCTCTGTCAAAAAATTCTAGTTTCTTTCTAAATATGTTTATCAATTAATACACCAACTTTGGCACACAATATTTTTCTTTCCTTTTGTGGTTCAAGTATCAATTTGTTATTTAAAATCTATGTCATGATGTTCTAGTCTCACTGGGTGACTCCATTCTACCACACAGGGTCAACAGGGAGACAATAGCTCTCAGCTTCCTCTGGGGTAGACTTTAGGCCAGTCGAGTGTCAATAAGTTTCTCTTAATTCTCGCTCAAGTCTGGTGACTCTTTCTCAGGCATCTTTTTTATTGTAGTCTTTAGAGTTTTCCTTCATAGAATATTAATTTTATCCAGATTTAAAGGAAATTGTGATGTACAGAGGGAGAAAAATGTGATATATTTATTACATCTTCAGGACCACAGTCCTTTTTTACTTTATGTTTTCATTATTATTTCACATCACTTCTGAATTTATGATAGTTACAAGCAATATGTGACCTACCAAGTTTGAAATTGTATCCTGAACAGTTGAATACTTTTCCACTATTCCTATTTTTTCTATTTTCCTCTTATTTGCTGACTAGTTCATGTCAACTTGAGACTGGCTGTAGTCATCTGAGAAAAGGGAATTTCTATTAAGAAAATGGCTCTATAAGATCAGGCTGTAAGCAAGCCTGTAAGAGATTTTTTTTTTTTACATGTTTATTTATTTATTTATTTATTTATTTATTTTTTAAATTAGGTATTTTCTTTATTTACATGTAAATTTCTCCTTTCCCAGTTTCCCCTCCAAAAAACAAACAAACAAACAAACACACAAAAACAACAAAAACAAACTCCTGTTGCCTCCCCCATCCCCATGCCTGCCAACCCACCCTCTCCCACTTATTGGCCCTGGCATTCCCCTACACTGGGGCACAGAACCTTCACAGGGCCGAGGACCTCTCTTCCTATTGATGATCAACTTTGCAATCCTCTACTATACACATGCTGCCAAAACAATCAGTCCCACCATGTATAGTACTTGGTTGGCGGTTGGGTCCCTAGGAGATCTGAGAGATTTTCTTAATTAATGATGCCCCAGCCTATTGTGGGTGGTGCCATCCTTGGGCTGGTGGTCCTGGGTTCTATAAGAAAGCAGGCTGAGGAAGCCAAAGAGAGCAAGCCAGGAATCAGCATCCCTACATGGGCTCTATGTCAGCTCCTGCCTCCAGGTTCATGCTCTATTTGAGTTCCTGTCCCGACTTTCTTCCATGATAAGCTACAGTGTGGAAACATAAGCCAAAATACACCCTTTCTTTCCTAAGTTGCTTTTGGTTATGAGGTTTCATCACAGCAATAATAGCCCTAACTAAGCAGTATACCTAGTGCTGTGTCACATATCTTATATGAACATTTCATTTTCCTAAAGGTCAGAACATCTCTGATTTTATTAGCCACATGCATTTCCAGGATAGATTGGAGGGCGGCATCTCAGTGTTTTAAGAGTGGATGGATAGTATTTTCTCTTCTGAACCACTGGGGCATAAAGAACCAGAGTACAGACTGTAAGATATGATAGCCAATCTCTTGATACCTGTGTTTCTTCTTCCTTATCAATGCATTTGGTATCAGTGATAAACAAGTGCATGGTGTAGAGTAAAGACTGACTGATCCATCTCTCTGTGCCTTGTTCTTTTTATCTCTCTCTTAAATATTTCCTTTATGTAAATAATGTGAGGAGAAATGAATCTGTTGCTCAATATAAGGTCTTACATTTGTTCTTTGGTCTTTTTCTGGAATGCATGCATCAGTAAAAGTGTTCAGACAATGAGCAAGACAGAATTAGGAAACTTGTGGCATTAAGTTCCCTTGCGAAAATGAGTGTTTATTTGATTCAACCTAGACCACAGTTAATTGCACTGACATTTAGGGCTGTACTTCTCAGACTACTCTAGTGTTACTGCAGACTGACCTCACCTAACCTCTGTGTATGTGTGTTTGTATGTGTGTGTGTGCGCGCGCACATGCGTGTATGGTACTTCAGTACATTTCATGCTATTATAATAGAGTAATATAAAACAAGATAATTTATAATGAATGAAAATTTATTGATTTATAGTCCTATATGTGAGAAGATAAAAGGTAGAAGACCATGATGAGGATCTCATTACTACATCATTTCATGACAGAAGTATAAAGTAAGAGGGAGAAACAGAGAGGTTATTTATATAAAAAGAACAGCAACACTTGTACATTCATGACAGAATCACACCTTAAAGATACCATCTCATGGAGATTTCTAGGGAAGATGTTAGGCGAGAAGGCTTCTCCTTGAGAAAACGATAACAGCTTACACTTTATACCAAAGACAATAAGTTGAAGGAGAGCTTCAAGTACACACAAAGTAGTGACTAGATATTTGCAAAGTACAGTTTAAAAGATAGACAATGATTAGAAAGTAAGCCAGTCTGAACACAACTCTAACTATGTGGCTTCCCATTTAGAAAATAGAAAACATAAAATTCTTCAGAAAGTAACACTGTGGACCAACCGCTCAAGAGGAACCCACTCAATTAGAAGGTGCCAAAATAAAACTGGAAGTGATACCCAAAACAGTAGATGTATAAGTCACGTGAAATATAAACATCATGAAAATCAGGTCTACCTAACTCCTTCAAAGAAGGAGAACTCCTCAATACTGAATTAAAAGATATTAAAACAGATACAAAGCAAAGATATCAAGTTTATTTATAAAAATAATAGATAAACCCCAAAGCATACAAACAGGCAGATGAATCCAATCTTGAACCAGGAGAAGAAGCTTGGTAAAATGAAAAAAAAAGTGAACAAATTTTATGAGAGAACTGGAAATATGCATGAAAAAATTATTAGCATAGAAAAAATTCAGTAAGGATTTGAGAGTTTAGAAAAATAAATAGATAATTTAATAGATGAAATTTAAAAACTCAGTGAAAAAATCACCAAATACTCAGCTATGCAGAAGCTATCAAGCATTGAGGACAAAGTTTAATGTATACTATAATAAATATTAATGAGAAAAATACAATATATGAACATGACCAAAATATTCAAGAACTAATGTTAAAAAAACATGGGATGAAACAAAGAGCTGAAGCAAAAATTAAAGGCATTGATAATGTATTCAATACAATTATAGCATCAATTTCTCAGATGTAGAAAGGGAATAGACATCCAAAGTCTAGAGACAAATAAACGTGACGAGATCTCTTATAACACAGACTCAAGATATCAAAATAAGTTTAAGAACTGATCAATCAGATTAAAGGAAATTAAAACATGTGATGGTTTGAGTAAAAATGGCCTCCATAGACTCATGTGTTTGAATGCTCAGCCCATAGGGAGTAGCACTATTAGAGGTATGGTCTTGTTGGAGGAAGTATGTCACTGTGGGAGTAGACTTTGGAGTCTCATATGCTTAAGCTATGTCCAGTGTGGCTCACAGTCTCTTCCTGATGCCTGGTGATCCAGATATAGAATTCTCAACTTCTTTTCCCACACCTTGTCGGGAGGCTCTCTGTCATGCTTCTTGTCATAACAATAATGGAATAAACCTCTAAAATGTAAACCAACCTCAATTAAATATTTTCCATTGTAAGAGTTGCCATGGTCATCATATGTCCTCACAGCAATAAAATCCAAACTACAACACTTCCACATATCAAAGGAAACTTTAGTAGAGTGAAAAGACAACCTACTCAATAGTAAAAATCCTTTCCCACTATATAGTAGACACAGGATTAATATCTAGAATATATAAAGAACTTCTAAAATTGAATACTAAAAATAAAATCATCAAATCAATAAATGTGGCAATGGTAGTCCTTAAAGAAAATTTACAAATGGCCAGTAGATTTTAGTTTTTTGGAAAATGGAAATTAAAAGTGCCAAGAGTTTATCTCACCAAGTCAGAATAGCTATCATCCCAGAAAAGAAAAATTGTGGTGAGAAAGTGGAAAAAGAGGACAATCCCTTACTACTCTTGGGGATGTAATTTCCCAAGGCACTATGGAAGTCCTTGTTGAGCTTCCTCAGGAAAATGGAATCTAGATCATACAGAATCCACTTGTATGACTCCTTGGTATATATGCTATAGGTCTAAGTCAACATACCCCAAAGATATTTGAATTTGTAATGCTTATTGCTAGATTATATTTAAGAAATGGGTTCAATTTTCTTGTTCCTTATCTTAATATGTTTATTGGATTCAACATATTGATGAAATATTTTAACTCTGAATTCTTCAAAAAGAAGTTCATACTATGTATTTTCATCATGTTCACTCCAATTCTCCCCATACATTCTTCCAGATCCACCCTTATCTCCATATCTTCTCTCAGTTTTACATATCATGTCCAAAATTATTTTGTGCTATCTAATATTTATGGGTGTGGAGCTATCAGATGAAGTATAGGCTGTGTCAACCTATGAGGTGGCACAGCCTTAACGAGAACTTTTTCCCCTAAAAGAATCCATCAGCTATCAATAACTCATCAGTTAGGATTCTAGGCTCATGAGTTCTTTTCTCATCCATGGTAGGATGTTGGCTGGGTTGATACTGAACAGGTCTTGTATGGGTAAGCATACCTGCTATGAGTTCATGAATGCACCAGTCCTATCCTGTCTGTAAGACACTGTTTAGGTCTAATCCTCTCAAATGTCTGTCTCTTACAATCTTTTTGCTCTCTTCCCTGAGATGATCTCAGAGCTCAAGGAGTGGTATATAATATAGAGGTCTTGTTTGTGGTGATATTTTTGTCTTAACTGTGGCTTAGCATTTATTCTTGGTGCTTAATCAATTGTAAATTTTTATATTAACCACTGTACATTACTCTTTGGGAACTCAGAGCAACATTAAACTATGGGTGCAGTATTTCAACTTCAGGAGCAATTTGATATGATGTTTAATTATCAAAATAATAGGAGGCAGTTCACACCTGAGGTCTGCCAGCTCACCAACTATGAATTCATGGACAGATTTACAATAACATCCATTTTCCTCCTGGGAAGATGACCTTAAGATCAGTTAGGAAGTGATTGCTTACTTCCATAACAGCAGGGTCATTACTGCGACAAGGTGTATATCTTGTCATGTTGGTCATTATTGTAGTTCTTAGAGTTCACAGCTGGGTGGGGCTGTTGAGCACTGTTCCCTAGTAGTATACTAAGCACCTTCTGTTGCTATAAAAGCTAGCCGGTAGGGTAGAAACTTCTGGTCAATACCAACTTGACTCTTCATGTTCTGTGTTGTGTATGTTTTCAAAATCACAGTACTTAGAAGCAGGGATTTACTCAGAGGTAGAGCACATCCTTCCCAGACATATGGTTCTGGGTTCCATTTACAACCTAAAGATCACCTATGATGGTTTAGATAGATATCTCTGCCCCTGCCCCTCTTTATGCCCTCAAGACACCTCCTACACAGCCTAGAAACTCCCTTTTCCTTTGTGCTTCTCTCCAGACTTGATATAAAGTTTACTCAAAGCCATCTAAAGATAAAGATACATCCAGAAAGAGAAAAGGCTTCATATTACTAGTTTGTTTTAACTGATAAACTTATATATACAGATAATGTACAACTTTATATTTTGATGTATGCATAAATTATGGAATGATTAGTTCAAGGTAATTAGCATACCATTTCCATGCATACTTATATTCTGAATATATGACATGAAAATTTAAAATCTCTCAGCAAGTTTTAGGAGCACAATAGGTATTGTATTAACTATGACCCTTATGCTATGTGATAAATCTTTCTAATTTTATATTTTTCTCTAACTAATATGTTGTGCATTTTTTACTTATGTATTTGATCTCACTGCTCATTACTTTTCTTTTTATCAGGAAACTGAGGAGCTGAGTTCTGCAGGCCCTTAGATTACTGGTGTTATATTCCTTGGGAGGAAGGGTTCAGAGTCTTAGCTTCCTGCCCAATTCAAGAAAGATCTTGTGCCCACGGTGGAAAAATTGGTGCTTTAGGAAAAAACAAAACAAAACAAAACAAAACAAAACAAAACAAAACAAAAAAAGATGCTCCTTTATTGATATTGGGCTCCAGGAAGTTGAACCTCCAAGTTCTTGAAAAAGGGAAATGGAGGCTTAGTACCTCCACAACAGTGCAGACTACTCCGGAGCTTGGCTCTGAGCTAAGGTACTTTATATGTCACTTAGATTAATTAGATCAAGAGCCACAGGTGTGACCATAATTTTAAAAATGCTTCCTCCATCTTTCCAATACAACATAAGAAATCGCAGTTCCTCTTCCAGCCACAAGAACCATAGCTTAAACATTAAAATTAAAAAGAAACAACAAAAGTGGCAAACTTCTGTTTTCACTTCTTAGTCCTGCCAACTTCCTCCCCCAGCTCCCCTTCTACAGAGCTGAATTCAGCATGAAAACAGCAGGTTCATTTACTCAGCAAGAGGGCGCTTTTCATGTTTAAGCTTTGAAATGAAAATCGTCTTTCCCTGAGCTTCTTTCAGCCCTGTCTGAAATCAGCAGGGTCTGTCATCCAGCCATGGGCTAGAGGGAAGGAAGCCAAGCTTGGATGGGAGGTATGGGCAAAGCTTTTCCCAGAGCAGGACCTTGACAGGTAAAGCAAAGAAACCAATGGAAATCAATGTGCTCTGATGTGTCTGGTGTGGCAGCATTTGTTTTGTAACCTATAGACATGAAATAAATCTGACCCTGTGGTTCTGAGAAATAGATTAAATAGAATATGCTCACCCCTCCCATTGTCTATGCTGGGAAGACATAAAACCGCCTTTTGTAACACAAGCCTACAGACTTCCTTAACGCTAAAAGGAGAGACAGAGACAGGTGGTTCCCCAAGGACAAAACAGAGTCCTTAAAAACAGTTTAACAAAGTCTTCCTTTGGTAGAGTGAATGCACAGTTAAAAGTGGTATGTTCCTTCCTCTCTCAAATCCAAAATTTTGACGTCATCTAAATGAGTAGTCGTCAGGTGCATAGTTTATAAGTGATTTAGTTACAAAGGATTGACAGGGATGCCAATACAAACTGTACAGAGTAAGTGCTGGTCTGCTGGAGTATCTGCATATATGGTTTTAATTCTGATCTGTGCATCCCATTAAGTTCACAGCATTGGGCAAACTCTTCATCCCTCAGAAACTCAAATTTTCCATCTGCAAAATGAGAACTGCACAGTGTAGCCTGGCAGACAGACCTAAGACAATATCCTAGAAATCAAGCGATAGTCATGCTCAGATAGGGAGTAAATGCTCAGAATCAAGTAATTCTGTATAATAACCTTCAGGATCATAGTAGAAAGAACTAGCAATTACAGGTATCTATAGAGCTCCTTTCTCCTTTCCACCCAGTAGTTCCTATGCTTTCTTCCTTTCCTCTCTCATTACTTCCTCTTAACCCTTTCTCCTGACTTGTCTGTCTGTCTGTCTGTCTGTCTGTCTGTCTGTCTGTCTGTCTGTCTCTCTTGACAAAAGCTCAGGACTGATGCAGGATACAGGAAAAGGCACCCCAGAAGCTAGCTTGAGAAAGCAGGCATGACAGATTTTGCAATGGGCTGATGCTGCAGTAGCTCTTGTTAAAAACAGAATGCAACCAATAAAGGATTTCCAGTACCTTGCTGAAGAACGTGTACTTGATTAAGTAAACAATAGGAAGTCACTGTGGGCTCTGAGTAGGAAAATGACATGCCAAGGCTTGCTTTGCCTCCCCAGGAAGCTCTGAGTAGAGTGGACAGAGTGGAACAAGGGCCAGGGTACGATTAATGGAGTCTCTGGATACTGATATAATGACCAAACAGTGTGAATGGTTTAGCTTGCACCTATATAAAATGATTCTCATTTTGTTTTTAGGGAGGAAAAAGTTAATTCTTGCCAGTGAAGCCCAAATGTGAAAGCTAATAACCAGGATGGGGATGACAAGGAGACAGAATGTTCTTTCCTGTCTGCTTCACACCAGGGTGTTGCTCCACTAAATCATCCTGCAGAGGCAATCAGCACACCTGTTAAGTGAGCCTTGGCATTTAATTGGCATTATCAGCTCCTGCACAGACACAGACAATGGATGGCACCGGTGTGTGAGCAGGGCACATTTGCATTTCATAGACAATTGAGAGGATGCAAATAGAATCCAGTTAATCTGCAGCATCCCCCTGGATGACACACCTGGCTGGAACAGTGAGTTCTTGGCTTCCTGCAGTCTGGGGAGCACAGGGACTCTGTGGCAAGCAGGGCTTTCAGGAAGCTTCCCTATAACCTCAGGTGCTGTTTGCTTGGGTAGTCATAAAGGAATCAGGTGCAAGCCCTAGATGAAGGGTTCCAGGACTGATGCGGAGCACATCAGGCTCAGCCTTGGAGGCCTGGATTCCTGCTTTGCTGACTCCACTAGTTTACCTCACCTTCAAACTTGGATACTTAACGTTTTGTGTTCTACAGATTATTTTTCTGGTTTAGCTTGAATACTAAGAAGTAAACTGTAGTCTATTTGTTGGTAGTCTGGGTTCTGGTTTATCTAAACTGGGTATCAGTTAGTCATTACACACTTAATGAGCATATTGATGGTCTATGTTCTAGGGTCATCTAGGCATAGGACTCCTTTTAGTAAGATAGTATTGGGCAGTGGTGGCACACACCTTTAATCCCAGCACTTGGGATGCAGAGGCAGGTGGATTTCTGAGTTCAAGGCCAGCCTGGTCTACAGAGTGAGTTCGAGGACAGCCAGGGCTACACAGAGAAACCCTGTCTCGAAAAACTAAAAACCAAAACCCAAAACCCACCCCCCCCCAAAAAAAATATATATACTATTGTTCTTAAAAATTGAATAAAAGTCCTAGGGAGTTTCTTTAATGGGTAGAGGGCTGGCCTAGCATGCCAGAATCTCTATGGTCAATTCTCAACACCTAAAGTGAGATCCTGTAGACATGCAATCTTGTTATACTTGACACTGCAGATGTTGAAGATGCAGGATCAGGCCTTCCAACTCATCTTTCACTTTGGCAGCTCCTGGCCCATCTAGACCACAGTATATCAGAACTTGTTTCAAAACAGTCAAAGAAAAGTTGAATCTTTCTTAATTCCAGCACTCAGGAGGGAGCAGCAGATACATCAAGTTCAAGGTTATTGTTACTCACATTGCAAGATCAAGAGCATCCTGGACTACATGAAATGCTGTCCAAAAATGAGAATTGCCGAGTATAGTGGGGCCAACGGTTATACAACTATAGCTCACTGATTTAGGCATATGCATTCCTGGGCTATACAAGCGTGTTCTCTAGCTGGGTCCCACCTCCAGTCTCCCTAAAGAGGACAGTGAGTCTGTGCAAGCATTTCATAGTCAACTCATAACAATCGTACCTATTCCTTGTCACTTTGATGTTTGTAAGTTCTATAGTGTGTTCTCCATATTTTACATATTCATAATATGAATACTTCTTGTGTTTCTTAGTTTTACTTTGCTTAATTGATGTTTATCAATTATATGCATATTCTATAGAACCATTTTCTCTCATTGAAGTTTATATGTAACTTTCTTGCTTTCAATTTCACTGATTTCCATGATCTCTTTATCCTAGGTGAAGGCTTAGATTGATGTAATTTCTCTCTCTGGTTTCTTATTTTAAAGGTCTGATTACCAATTTTTATTTTTATTTATTTATTTTTGTTGTTTTATTTATGCTTCTGCTGTAGGGTTTCCTCTGAGCACTGTTTTAGATTTAGCCTATCCATTTTGGAATTTGTTTTGCATTTTTATAAAAAATTATCTTGAGACTTCTTTGATCCAACTATGATTAACAGTGTGCTTAATCTATAACCAGTTGGAAATTATTCATTTCCTCTGTTGTTCTTGATCCTCATTTTAATTCCATTATAGCTAAGGGGAATATTTTGAAGCGTTTCTATTGTTTTAAATTTGTATAGATGGGATCTGGGGAGAATGTCAGGGAATGGCAGCAAGTATCTTGTCTAGGTTCCCAAGGCTAAGTAGGCAGAGACAGGTGGATCAGCGGAGCTCCCTGAACTGCCATACTGACTGGATAGGACAGAAGCCTTGCCGAAAAAATGGAGGTGAAGAACAGCTAGAGAAGGCACTCTGTGTTGACCTCTGGCCTCCACATGCATATACATAATGTGAAGATTGAGTCTATATTTTTAAATATTCTCTGTAAGCCTCTATTTTGGTACTATCAGATGAAGTATTCTGTAGTTGCCAGTTACGCCAAGATCAATAGCTCAGGTCATTTCTACTTTTGCTGATGTTTTCGTCCTCATGATCTATCACTAACAGAAAGAGTATTGGCATGACCACTTTCAATCGTTTCGTCTACTTCACCCTGTTGTTTGGTCATTCTTTTTTAATCCATTTGAATGTAGTGTTACTAGTTCCATACAAACTGAAACTAGAATATTTCTTCAAATATATAGATGTCACCATAGATGTGGGTTCAAAATACCATAGAAATCTAGGATGCAGAATGGGGCTCCTAAGCTGAGACCTTAAAGACTGAAAGCTCTCATGATAAAACTTCCAGGTGGATAAAATAGAATAGCAAGCTGAGTAGATGCGGCATCACAGATGAAAGCAGAGCTGTTGACGTATGTGTGCTGCTGGGAAAGAGTGGGCTAGACTGGGATGGTAACAGGTTTATTGAAAGAAGTGTGAAGGCTAAGGTTTTGAAACTGAATAACGAGTATGGGTTTTTAGAATTGGAAGCCTGCAGGTTAATACCAATAAGAACATTGGGAATTTCTTCAATTAGGATTAATTTTTGAAGAGAACCACTCAATAATACATTATTGAACATTTGCTCTAGGCAAGGCCCGCTGAAGGACAAAGACAGGAGTACGGTTTATCATTCCTCCATTAGACTGTTTGCAAGGAGCTAAGATGTGTCAGGCACAAGCATGCTATAGCCACCATTCATCTCTGCATGCTTTTGTTCAATCACATGAATCTTTAGTCAACTCTAGCACATAGCATGTAAAAATGGATGAATTTGGAACCATGCTATAATATAGGAGGTCCTTGAGAAGAGTACTCTATTTAGTTTTTAAAATGTTGTGTCTTTTAAGGCAATCATTATAATGATATTACTTACATTTAATATTTAAACAGTCAGAGTCACAGAGATAGAAAGTAGAGAAGAAGCTATTGAGGATGCATAAAATTGGGAACAGTCTGTGATTCATTTGTCTTATTGGACACTGTATTTCTTAAGGAGAACTTTACAAACGTGGGATATAGATAGGAATGGTGGTGATGGTGGCATGATGTTGTAGGTGATGGTTGTATGATGTTGTAAACAATTTAGTGTCACTATATTCTATTTATAGATTCAATGATCATCTTGTTATGTACATGATAAAAACAAACTAAATTATCTTTGTTTTGTTCCTCCTGTATTGATGTTTTTTTCTAAATGACCTGATTTCTTAATGTCTTTGTCAGGTGCAGCCTCAGGTGTGGTATTTTCATGTGCTATTTTTCATGCATTCTTTCCTTACAAATGCATTTTCTTAATGGCTGAATCTAAGGTCAGGCTTTAACCCTATTCATTTGCTGAATGCCATAAATCACTTTCAGATCTCGTATTCATCATTCAGCCATTCACTTTACATTTCTATTGGGATGTCTAATAGCAATGCACACAAATCATGTTGCTTATTTACTCATCCTACCCACATAGTGTCAGCTCTGTTCTCTCACCTTTAGGTTTTCCTCAGAGAAATGTCTTCCTCACACTTGCTAACTCTGGAGGTCTTTCCTAGCCAAGCTGCTAGGACATCATCCCATTTGGTTCTGTCAAAGATTTTTGCATTCTCACAACACCCAGTGAAGATGGCTAATATGATAGTTTTAGTTGCTCCATGTGTGTATGTGCGTGTGTGTGTTGTGTGGCCTTTATTTTCAGCTTCATTGTCCTATCAAATCCTGGAAGCAAAGAATCTTTCTGTGTGTCTTTACAGTATCTGGCATAGTGATGTTCCAATAGTAAATGTTTCTGGAATAAATGAGTAAGAACATAAGGCCATGAAAGCAGAAGACAGGTGGAGAAATGTCTCACTTACAGCTACAGAGTCATGCATGGCCATGAAGACTCAGATTGCATTCTTTATTCTTTTTAACATTTTGCCTAACACTATCCTTCATCAGTTCTTTAAAAATTTCTGTTTTATTCTTTGCCAGCTACTCTTGGGGAAATCTTTGCATGTGTGATGGTTGGCTTAAAATCAGTCAATACTTCAATCTCAAGTGCAAATACTACCCAGAGTTCAGTTTGCCAGTGCTAGTGCTTTCTTTTGATTCCTGCTACTTTGGTAGTAATCCACCTGAATAACTGGCACTAGTTACAGGCCATAGTAGCCCCCAAAGTGCTCATTTGTGTATGATCTGAGAACAACATACAAGAACCCATTTCATTAGTATGCTAAGTATGTTACAAACATTTCAGTTTTGGACCAAAAAAAAAAAAAAAAAAAAAAAACAGAATCCTAGAGTGCAAACCCTAATATTGTAGAAGGCTAACTGCCCAACTCAAATGCAGAGCTCTCTCTTCTATCCTGTGCTATAGTACTGATACTGCCATGCCTCTTAGCCTAGCAGTTCAACTGGAAGCCTTTGGCAGTCATGTGCTGACCTTCCCACTCCTCCTGCTTTAAGTTTCAATCACTGAATCTGTAAAGACACAGCAATAGGACCAACTCCAATACTTGTCTCTGTGTTTAGTGCCTCAATATCCTAAAGTTATTTAGAGACAGTTATAGTCAACACTTTTGGAATTTCTATCCACTCCTTGCCATTCTGAGTCATCAATAGCTTCCTCTGGTTCACTTTCCAATGCTGTGATGTGCAGAAATGCCATCTTCTTGAAGGCACAAGCTATGGCTAATTAACTTCTGCAAAGATGTTGTGGCAGAGTGAACTAAGATTTTAATTCGAGTTACATGATTTTTTGGCATAGTATTTATTTAACCTGAACACAACTTTGCTCATATTTAACTGGAGACTTAACCATTTAAACAACAGGTTTATTGAGGGAAATTAATGAGATCCTCATTCCCCCTCTTCCTTTCTCTCTCTTCCCTTGTCTTTTCCTTTTCTCTCTTACACTTGCCTTCCAGCACTCTACCTTATACATCTGGCCTTTGCCCATAGAATCTGATGCCCTCCAAGGGCAGATACTCAAGGTCAAGCTTTGTTTTCTTTTCATTACATGGAGAATCGGTGAAGGCAGACTGGGTTTTGCTCAGTGTTCTTTCTTCCAAGTCTTACTCATAGCCCACCTATGATGGATGCACAACATAGGTTTGATGAAAATCTTGTTAGGAAGAATAACTCCAAACTTGCCAGGCAGTGGTACATGCTGCAGAAGCCCAATGACATGGGATTGATCTCTAGAACCCAGGTAAAGGGAGAAACTAAACAGCTGACTGTCTGACATTGTCCTCCCACCTCCACAAATACCTCTTTCTCTGTCAGTCTCTCTCTCTCTCTCTCTCTCTCTCTCTCTCTCTCTCTCTCTTCTCCTCTTAAACAAAACAACTCCTCTTCTGCTTCTCCTCTTCCTCTTCCTCCTCTTCCTTCTTCTCCCAACCTTTTCAGTGATCCTGAACATCAAATCTAAACCTATGCCTTCTGTGACTCTGACATTTTTTATTTCCATTTCAGCCTTCTCCCTTCTCATCCTTTTTACATCCTGACTCAAGTTGTCCATGGTCCAATGTTCGGGCTTCTGCTCTGCACTGTACCCACTATTATTGCTGAAGAAAATCACACAGATGCAATTTCTAATCCTTGACCAATTGATTCTCTTTCATCTCAGCTGGCCTGTGCCAACAGATTAGCAATTCTTCATGTTTAAAGGGATTTGGCATACTCCAAAAATCAATATTTTTTGTCATCTTTTGTGTTTACTTAATCACTCACCAGTAACCATCTCCACTAAAACCAAACATTGCTGAGGTACAGGCAGAATTCTCTTCCAACTATGCACGCATCTTCTCTATTTATCCCTTTTCACTGCTTTCTTAAACTAGTGCTTTTACGTCTACTGAAGGTCTACCTCCTTTGCCTGATGCATTTCATTTTTTTCTTTGCCTTTCTATGAGAATCTTGAAGCATTTTGTATGTACATTGCCCATGTAGAACCTGTGAGATCTTTGGAATGTTCATTCTCTTCATAACCCTCAACCAAACACGGTGCACAGAGAGTTACAAGTACCCTTGAAGATGTGGAATCTGGTAGTTTTAATCCTTCATCATTTTACACATATTTCATTCTGCAGATGACCACCACTCTTTAGGATTCTGCAGTACTTATGTTCTTTGTGTCATGCTACCTACTTCATGGGTTTTCCCTGTTACATAGAAGCTTTCTCTAAGCTTCAATTAACTTTGTTATCCTTTAAGATTGTTTCCTTTCCAGCATTGCTATGACATAGCTATCTTCTCTGATGTTAACACAAGGATTAGTTTCACACAAAGTTTGTCCCTAAATTTCTAAATCCATGCTGGACAGCTCCCTTGGTTAGCTCCTGGTAACTGTCAAATACTAAGGTTTTCCACCTACACCAAGAAGATTAACTTTGTTTGCTTTTTGAAGTTGTTTTGTGGGAGAATGTTAGAGAAAAGAGAAAGAAAAGGTAAAAATTCAATCCAGAGATTTGTCTAATCTCTCTAACTTGCTGCTGATAATTAACAGGCCCAGGAAAAAAAGTCTGGAGGCTTTGAATTTTATCTCTGTTTTTTCTCACCCCCAAGACAATCTGGTAACAGAAAGAGGGTTATTTATTGCATTTCCACTATATGCCTGGCATTTAAATAAGCACTTCCAATAAATTACTGAATGTACTATTCAGAACTAACTTTTCTAATTTGCTTTTTAATCTGGTGAATAAACCAGAAAAGCTTCAAAGTTCAAGATGTTATGTATGTTTTCAAAGTTAAATATCAAGGCCCAGGATTTGCTCCTAAATCTACTCAAGTTTAAAACTTTTGTCTTTTTCATTATCGTGGACATACAATATAAGAAAGCCAATAGTGCATAAAGGCTTGAAAAATTAAAGCAGACATTATTACTGACTAAATCTTCATTTTGATGGACTCGAAGGTTGTTGTTGATGCTGTGTCTTTCAATCTGCAAGACTTGTATTCTTTTTTTTTTTTTTTTTTCGAGACAGGGTTTCTCTGTGTAGCCTTGGCTGTCCTGGAACTCACTCTGTAGACCAGGCTGGCCTAGAACTCAGAAATCCACCTGTCTCTGCCTCCCAAGTGATGGGATTAAAGGCATGCAAAGACTTGTATTCTTATCAGTTACAAATCTGGATCCATTAGTATGGAATATTCTTCTCTCATATATTATTAAGACAGAATCTGTTTTATGTCAAGTTTAACTCCTAAAATAGAATTCAACTGTCACTTATTTGTAGACCCCAACATCTCTGGAAACACTATGTATTTTCTTCCTGTATTATTCTTAATAGCTTTTTAACATTTCTGTCTCTTTATCTTTCTGTCCTTTTGTGTCCTGCCCAATCCATCTCAATATCTGAGTTCTGATTGCTATTGACAATCTTAGCTAAGTACTTATTTTTTAGTGGAAGGGGATGTTCAGTACAGTTATGTACCAATAACATACACACCTTAATATGCCAACCTATTCCTTTTACAGAATTCCTAGATTGTCCTCTTTGGGTCAAAATCACTCTGGTTGAGAAATAATGGTCTTTATCAGTATCTATCCACATCCACACTTGTGCTCACAGTTAAATGTCCCAAATGCATATGAACTTTATGAATACCAAGATGAGTTAATCTTGTTCTTCTCATTCAGTACCCAACATGCCCTTGACACAGTTGCAATAAACAAGGAGGCAGGGAATGGATTTCTGTGAATAAGTGGCCAAATCCTTTTGTAAGATCTTCTGCTTTAACCACCGCCTGAGGCAGTAAGAAGTTTCTCTGTTGAATGTTGGACATGGCATTAATCTATGACCATAAATGTGAGTTTTGAGAAGACTGTATGACAACATGAAGCAAAACAGATCTCTTCTGGGCATGGCGTAGCTACACTCTCATAAGTGCCTCTTTATGCATGTGGCTACCTTTGTTTCAAATTCCTTCCAAATAAAGAGCTTAGTTTTCATGAGGTACTCGGGAAAGGCACTTGTGTTGACAGTTGCTGCCTTTCAAGTTGCAGCACCAGCTGTAGAAAGGTCAAAGTGGCCGAAAGCCATGGTTGATAAAGTCCTTTCTATCCAGATGAAACATATTCCCAGCATAAACTCGGGAATATGTTTCCATCACTGACAAGCTAAAGCGGGGGAAGAACTTATTCCCTCAGATGAAATGTAAGCGCATAACTGCAATGTGCTTTTTAAAGAGAGAAATAGAAAAGAGAGCTGTAATAAGAACACTACCTTGAAGCAGATCCTTAGAGACAGTCTTGCTTTTCACCCAACCTTCAACATCGTACTCACTGAAGTAAGTTAGCCTGAAAAGTTTCTTCAGTAGGAAGGGTGCTGGGTAGCAGTGGAATTTCAATTGTCTTTTGTTTTACATCTGAGAGTGGTGTTGAAAAGGATAATTAGAGAATGTCTAAATGCTATGCACAAGAAGCCCAGAGTGGCCTCCTGGGGCCAGTTCTAGCAAATAGCTCAGGGGTACATGTGTCACAAAACTTCTAAGGTAATGCAGAAGACACATACGCATATGGGTCTGTGTTCTGCCCTGCCGCTGAAACGCAGGGAGCTTTACTGCACTTATGCCAAGCTGCTGCTGTCGGGCTTTATGGAAGCGCCTAGACACCGCTGCTCCAAGAGTAGGGAAAGGCAGTCCAAGATGTGGGAAGCTGAAGCTGGTAATCTCCAGGCCTCCGCTGTCTGCTGGAGAACCACACAGAAAAGTCCAAAAGGAAGTGTTGGGGGTCCATGGCCCGCTGAGCCGGGACCGGGGTGTTCCAGGAGTCGCTGAGTCATGAGGAGTTAGGAGCAGCGTGTGTGTGTGTGTGTGTGTGTGTGTGTGTGTGTGTGTGTGTGTGTGGGGGGGGGGGGGGG
>JADRCD010232451.1:6825-20099 GCA_019843815.1 Montemys delectorum
AGCAGCAGCAGCAGCAGCAGCAGCAGCAGCAGCAGCAGCAGCAGCAGGCAACCGCGACTGGCAGCTCGCAGCTTGTGGAGAGCAGTCCCCAGCCACGTAGAACCGCCCCCGCAGGACCCCGGCAGCTAGAAGGATACCTCGGTGTAGCAGACCACAAGGTGACGGCTTGTGCGCCATCCTTCCCACCGCCGCTCGGCCTGGGCACTCTGTACCCTGAATCCTTCCTCTTTCCTGGGGCAGTGAGCCGCGGGAGCAGCTGTTAGTTCTGGGAGTAGTTAGGGCAGGAAGGGCTGCATGCTAGTCGTGACTTTCTAGTCCAAGAAGGATGCAAAGTTTAGCAGGGAATAGGAATGATGGGAGTGGATCCCGAACCCCAACCGTCCTGGGTCTAGAATCCGGACACCCAGTAATAGCCGCCGGAGATGTATGTTCAGTTTCTGGAGCCCAGTATTTTCCAGCTAAGCTCTGCGGGGTTGGGGGTGGGGTGGGGTGAGGAGTAGGAGGAAAACAGAATGGTGCAGGGACTAGCCCCATGGTTCCTCCAATACCCAGAGGGGAGAAGAGAGAACCTCTACTGCAGCTCAGTTCCACAGGTTCTCCTCTGATCTCCGCTGGGGACTGCTCTGGGCTGATAGGCTCCAGTCCCCAGGGAGCCCAGCTCTGGCAGGCTTGCAGGGCTGGAAACACACTCAGCTCCCATTGGCTTAAAAGCCTGTTTTCCTTGGCCTTCCAGGAAGCTACTGCATGGCTTGGCTAATAATTAATAAGCTGGATTTTTTTTTCACTTAAATTGAACCTCCTTTCCTTAGACTAATAAATAAATCTCTGGTTTCAGCGTAGGAAGCCTCTGGGAAAACCTAATCAAGTTCCCTGATTCCAAAGGTGTTTTAATACAATTTAAATGCATCTCTGATTATTTGAAATTGTCAGTGTGTTTTTATTAAAACACACTTTCCCTCTCTGTCTAGAAAATGGCTTGAAACCTCTCAGCTCTTTTACGTTGTATCTCCCCGCATTTTATGAATGCGAGCCAACGTAATATTTGCAGATGTTCCTTCTGTGTGAGAAGATAGCTCTTGTCACACATGAGTAAGTCAGACTTTAAGAGACAATCAAAATATTGCGACTCACCTGTGCTGTATAGAGTGGTAAAGATGGGAGACTCTAAAGGGATCGCATGCAGGGCTCGGCTTCCCCACCTTCGAATGCCCGGGGAAAACAGGGCATGTCCTGAGATGTGTAACTCGATTCACTGGTAGACAGACATGTGTAATCGGCACTAGGACACACAGTGCTGCGGGGCTCACCAAGGAGGGGGCTCACATTCTCTGGAAGAAGCTGGGATATTTCTTTGAAAATGTGGAAGTTGTACTAGAGAGACTTCAGAGAGGTGGACAGGAGGAGGCTGTCTGAGGAGGAAGCCCTAATAGGCTGTAAATGCCAGAGCACAGGCCTAACAGTCACAGCTTCTGTTTGCTCTCTTGGTTGTTGATTGATTACATACTTGAGATCTGCATGTGCAAGTTACTGATAATGGCTGTGGTTGTGAGGAAGTTTAATCTTGGCTTCTGGCTGGGGATGGGGATGGCATTCTGTGTGGGTCCAGTACAATACTGGATTTTCACACTTGCTGTTTAGTAGGGCCCCAGCTCAAATTCTGGAAGTATTTGTGAATAAGAAATGTCAAAAAGTCAATGCCTTACAAGCTCTGATGGATATGAGAAGATATCGCGAATACTTTGTTCCTTCCATAGCCTAGTGGTCAACTGTTCCCAAATAGAGGACTGAGTTTAAGAGTCATCTTTTTAAAATGCTTATGTAAACAGGTGTGCTGATTACAAGTTCAGTGTGTCAGAGAGTTGTGTGATTAGGACGACAGCAGCCGTTCCGTATGTACGGTGCCTGTAGATGGAAGTGCTCTGTAGTAGAAAGAGGAGCTGCAAGTGCCGTGATGTGGGATTCTTCTTGGCCTATAATATCCACATCAATCCAGTTCATCCCTACAAAACATCTCCCAGCGGGTATGCTCACATCTGATCCAAACACAACGGAGTGTGAGGCAGGGAAATGGCAAGTTTGAAGTCAGTCTGAGTTACATAGGGGTATCTTCTGTCGTAGTCCAAAATAAGCAGGAGAGGGAGGAAAGGGAAAAGAGACAGAAAGAAGACAAAGAGGAGGAGGAGGAAGTGAAGAATGAAGGAAAGGGAGGGAGAGAAGAAAGGGCAGAGGGAAGAAAACAAAGAGAAGGGAGTGAAGGAAGATGGAAGGGAAGAGAACAGAAATGAAGGAAATAAGGGAAGGAGGAAGGAAAGGAGGAAGGAAGGAAGGAAGGAAGGAGGAAGGAAAGGAGGAAGGAAGGAAGGAAGGAAGGAGGAAGGAAAGGAGGAAGGAAAGGAGGAGGGAAGGAAAGAAAGGAGGAGGGAAGGAAGGAAAGGAGGAGGGAAGGGAGGAAAGGAGGAGGGAGGAAGTAAAGAAGGAGGGACAGGGAATGAGGAAGAAAAGAAAGAAAGAGGGAAGAAATGAAAGAGGGTGAAAGGAAGGAAATATGAAGGGAGGAAAGAAAGGGCAGAAGGAAGGCAGAAAAAGCAAGGAATGAAGAGAGAGAGAGAGAGAGAGAGAGAGAGAGAGAGAGAGAGAGAGAGGAGGAAGGAAGGGGAAGGAAATCCACCTCACAAGTTCAACTCCAAGACTGTAAAGAGAGACCAAGCAAAGCAGCAAGTGCAAACTCCAGGCACTGTGGGACATGTCCTTTTGTCACTGTGGGACATGTCCTTTTGTCACTGTGGGACATGTCCTTTTGTCCCAAGGAGCTAATGCAGACTCGCTCAGAGGGGCTTCGAGGAGCCTCCTCACTGCTCCTGATGCTCTGGCCTGCCAAGTTGGCAGGGCTCCCATTCCATGTGGCCACCTGAGGCATATGTCCTGTACAAACACTTAGAAGCTGTTCTTGGGTTTAGTTTTTGCTTCAGATCTTCCACAGTCTCCATCAGGCAAGGCTGCGAGAAGGCTGTGAAGGAAGTCATTGGTTAGGATGTTGCTAAAGAAAACCTTTCCTCCAGCTAACACAGAATGGAGTCAGGAAGGAGAGCTCTCCTGTTCTGCCACAGGACACTCAGGACTAACTCTTTCTCTTCAATCTCACACCAGGCCTCAGGAAAATTACAGATACACTGAGTGTGATGACCACAAGACCATAAGCTCCTGCACATTGAACCAGAATTCCAACAGATGTCAGATTTGCTGTTGATTCCCAGAGCCTGGGAGAGTTACAGATACTCCAGATACGGATACTGTAAACCAGTTACAGATACTCCATCCAATGTGGGAAACCGTTCACATTTCCACAGCTCCAGGTCCCCAAGACTGATAAATACGTAGTGTTTATGTTTAGCTACATGGCAGAATTAGCATTACAACTCCAAGAATGAATTCTACAGGTAGACCTAATCCCCCAGCACCTGAATTTTGCAGATATTCTTGTCTGCACTGATATTCTTGTCACCTAGGACTGTGAACTAAATTACTGTTGAGATTAAATCACCATGTGTTTTTGCTAAATGATAGGCTGAGTCAAGCTGGTGTGTGTTAAGCTTATGATATCCCTTTGCCTGGTCATAGGCCCTGCCCCCTCATTCATAAACCAGATGATAAGAATGATAATCCTAGCAGGAGTACACAAAGACCACTCAGTTGCTCATGGTCATGAAGAAGCTGCTTTTCTGTTGATTAGAATTGCTCTCTTTCCCAACTCCGCTCCCCTCCAATTCCTTTCCACCTCACTGGGTGTTCCTCACAGCAGCCCCTGCATCTGTCTTCAGAGATTACTCTCAGGTTGTCAGTTTTGGAAGCTGTCCATGGCTAACCAGACTGGCCAGGAAACCAATTTTTCATATTCTCGGGAAACTCCCTTATTTATTATTCTACCATAATATAACTAAACTGTCTCTAGCTCTGTGTCTGTGTCTGTGTCTGTGTCTCTGTCTCTGTCTCTGTCTCTGTCTGTGTCTGTGTCTCTGTCTGTGTCTGTGTCTCTGTCTGTGTCTGTGTCTCTGTCTGTGTCTGTGTCTGTGTCTGTGTGTGTGTGTGTCTGTCTGTCTGTCTGTCTGTCTCCCCCCCCACACCCCAGCACATTCAATCAAGCAGCTGTCAGAGAAAAGACCCGAGTCTTCCAGTACCAAGAAAGGAGACAGAGAACTCAATTCCGTTTCTAGTCCAGATCTTTCTAGGTAGATAAAGTCATTTTTCCATCTGGTAGAGCTTGTGAATTACAACTGAGCTGAGCCCCATTTCCAGGGCACAGGCCCTTATCACAGAAGACTCACCTGTCACCAACCTGCCCTTTCTGCAGAGGCAAAGGAAAGGGCAGTGAGTGACAGCTGGGACTGAGACAGTGCCTCTCCCTTCCCTTCACAAGCAGCCTCCAGGGATGGAGTGGCACATGCCGGCCAATGTGTTCCCGCTTTCTTCCTTGTTCTTTCCTTCCTATGGGCATTTGGTTAATTGATACTTTTTGGTGATCATGCTGTTACTATTAATATGTAGATGCCCCTTGGGGAAAATGGGCAAGTCAGCTCAGAAGCTGATAACTAATCAGACTAAAATATGTCACATAACTTATTTCAGAGTTGTGGGCAAAGGATCCCTCTTTAGAAAGTCTATAAATTCCTAGTGACAAGTCGACACCATTTATTAAGCTCTACTTGATGATATTTGGGTAATCCAATCAGTGATAACTCATTTTAGTGTCCAAGAAGCTCAGAGTTAGCTTTCAGTGCTCAGGTATTGGCACATGAAATCTGCCAACGCTGATGAGATTACAAAGCCGAAGAAAGGAGCCATGGGGTCAACCAGCTCCCTAGAGTACAGAGTTTCAACAATGTCCGCTGGTGGAATGGCTTCCCAAGTAAAGGCACTTGCTCACATGACCTGGGTCCCATCCTCAGGTCCCATGAGGTAAAAGGGGAGAACTGACTCCCACGAGCTGTTCTCTGCCCTCCACACATCCACACCCACACCCCACACATGGACTCGCTCACACACATATACACACAAATAATTGCAAATTTCAAAAATATTTAATAGTTTCAACAATGTGGTTACTTTTAACTGGAGAAATGTTTGTATGACAGTACTTACGGTGGTAATTAAAATGCTGGCCCCTACCGTTGTGACAGGTAGGACTTTTGTACCCCTCCAACTTAATTATCCTTGGTGAGTGACTTTAGCCTGCTCCCTCTGAAGTTTCTTACTTCAGGGCCTGCCTACCCTCTTCTCTGTGGAAAACTCAACCCCAAGGCCTTTCTTGTCACAGAATCCTAGGGTTATATGCTAATGAGCCTCATGCTGTCCCCTCCCCAGCTGCCACTATCAGTCACATTAGCTTACTTTTACTTTTTTTCTTTCCTTATATCCCATAATATCTGAAATAAACTTAAAGTTGTCTATTGCTCTTGAACTAGAATCCAGTGTTGTGGCAATAAAGTCTTTGCAGGTCTTAACCAATGCGATTCCAGGAGCTAGATGCAATAGAGCCCTGCACTAGTTAGCAAATTGAAAGAAATTAGGATATGGGGACAGAACTTTCCCCGCAGGAAACATCTGTGTGGTCACAAGGCCCTTGCAGGTCTTGTTTTCCAAAATTCACTTTGCAAGAAAAATAAATAAATAACAACTGCTAGTATATTCGTGGAGAAGGAAAAAAAAGTAAGATTCAAAACACAAGAACCCTTGGAAACAAGATGTGGGAATCCACTTAACAAGCATCCTTGTGATTCTTGTATATATTAAAGTTTGGGAACTGCTGTTTGAAGTGTCTAGCATCATAGAGACTTGTCCTGTAGCCAACTCATTCTGAAGGTTTGGAACTCATTGCAGCCATTAGCAAATGCTCACCGAAGGCCTAAGAGTTTCAGAACTGGCATTCTGAAGGAAGAACACAGTCCCTCGCCTCAAAGGGCCTTTGATCTCCTTGGAGAGGAAAGACAATGGAGAAAGATTACTTAAATAAAAGCCCTGGCTGAGTGAGAGAGCCAGGGAGCACTGACTCAAAGAAGGTGCCCCTGTGCTCTTGCTCCAGTGAGAAACTAAAGACCGTTTGTTACTGCAGCGGAAGCATATGAAGCCTCCAGATTACCATTCTGTTTTTCAGTGGGGTGGGTTCATGCTCTGGTAACTAGTCAGTAAACAACATGGGCATCAAAACAAACTGTAAAGGGGATTGATTTCCACATACATGTTAAGCTTCTTTCTGTTTGCCCTGTGGTGAGATGGTCTCCCAAGAGGCTCTGCTGCTACCTCTGTAGCGGGCATGCTACATAGTGAAGCTAAACCCTATACTTTGTTTGGTGCGTGTAGATGTAATTGCACTGGCCAGCAGACAATGCTCACAATCAGGTTTGTCGTGGAAATACTATACCTGTTAGAAAGGTTCGTGTCTATAATAACCCTTGAGCCAGGCGGCTGCCATTTCTGTCCTGCAAACATGGCCATGCAAGGAGAGGAAAGGAAAGACAAGTGTTAGGCAACAAGTCTCACGCTATGCACTCTTCCAGCAGCTGTGGATATTTGTAAGTTTAGAGAGAGAATAAACAATTATCTCTTTAGTAACAGTGTTGCTTCGACCCTTGAACTTGAGAAAAGAAAAGAATTCTCTTGAAAGTCAGGCAATTGATACAATGTGGCAGTGAGGACAGTCACCGTGCTCAGATTCTCTGTTACACACTGCCTCTGTCTTACCTCTTTAGGCCAGCATAGGACAGATGCTTTTACTGTGTGTTCCAATCAATAGAGTTTCCCAGATAAAAATTACAGGATGTGTGTTCCTGGCTTAGACAGCCCACCCACAGGCAGATCTTCCCTACCATGTAGCCCAGGTTAGATCTGGGCCCTGTGTTTTGTTTTCATAGCTGGAATCTCACAGATATCTTGACTCTGGTTTGTGGCTGTTCATTGTCTAAAATCGTCTGTCTCCCAGCTAGGCAGCTGGCTTTCAGAGACTGCAATGTTTTCTTTGTGTGTGTCATTATATTTCTCAGTTTTAACAAAACACTGGCTCTTTAATAAATATTCCTCAAATAGATACTGTTTGTATAAATAGTTTTAATTTCTTCTAACGTAAAACCTCTGTCAAGAGTGCCTGACCATTTGGGTTTACTGACGAGGACTAGTTTCATGTCATAATTATTAGTTTCTTTCTGCCCCAGTTGGTAGTTCTGTGGTTAATTCTCTTCTACCATCTTATGCTAATCGGGTCTCTTAAGGCATATGCAGAATTTTTGAGTTACGCAGGCAACTTTAAAATAATTATCAAAAGGCATTCCTGAGTAGTTGTGTGATTTGCCCAAGGTCACAGCTAGTGGCAGCTGGGGATAAAATGTGAGCCTGGTGTGAGTTTCATTATCATGAGGGGATTCAGGGCCAATATCTTCTAAGCAGTGACTCGCCATTATTTGGGCAGAATTTATTAAAATGAAGAACCTAGGCCTACCCAGTTATTGGAAAGAAATAAATATTTAAAGATCTCATTATTCTGAAATGAATATGAGAATATGCCTCCAGATAGTTGAAAAGAGTCTTCCACCAATGACTGGGCTTGCCACAGCTACTCTAAAGGGGACACAGAACACATGGCACTGATGTAATTGGAACAATTTGCAGCTCAGAGTAAAGTTTGCTGTGAAAAGTCACTGAGGCAACCGGGGAGGGGGCTCAAGGGGTAAAACTGCTTGCTTGCAGCACAAGCCTGAAGGCCTAAAACTGATCCCCTAAACCCACATAAAAGCCTGTATCCTGCATCTCTAATCCCAACAGTCTACGGAAATGAAGGAGAAGACAGGAGAATAACCCAGAAGGTCTGAGGACCAGCCAGCCTGGCATCTGCATGCAGAGATAAAAGCAAAGCAGAGATCCAGCCTCCAAAACAAGATAGAACTTGGAGACCAATTCCTGAAAGCTGATCTCTGACTTCCTATGTGCACTATGCTGCACACATGCTCACACTCACACACACACACACACCACAGTCACGCCCACATGCTCACACTCATACACACATCACAGTCACATACATGCTCATATTCAATACACATCACAGTCACACACACACACATGCTCATACTCACACACACATCATAGTCACACACATACATGCTCACACTCAAATACACATCACAGTCACACACATGCTCACACTCATACACACATCACAATCACACACACATGCTCACACTCATATACACATCACAGTCACACACATGCTCACATTCATATACACATCACAGTCACACACACACACATGCTCATACTCATATACACATCTCAATAACACACACACACTTACACTCATATACACATCATACACATATTGCATCACACACACATCCTCACACTCATACATACATCACCACATCACATACTCATACACACATCACACAATATACATCACACACATACATATATCACGCACATATACATCATACATTCATACATACACATGCTCACACATATTACACACTCATACACACATTACACACACAGCACACATATATTACACACACACATGCTCATACTCATACACATATCACACATACATCACACACACGCTCATACACACACCACACACACATCACATTCACACAAATATCACATACTCATACACACATCATACACAAATGTTTGCCTACACAGGCGTGCATGTACCAGGCATGCACACACACACACACACACACACACACATACACACACACACACACACAGAATCATGATTCGTAAGGCATTGCTTCCATCTGAAACTTCACAAGCCAGGCCTCAGTCGCCTGCGTCTCTGCGAACACATTTATCAGTTCCTCCCACAGAGCAGTAGCCCCTTAACCCCTGAACACTCACTGTCTTTCCTAACCCAGCGTTATGAGTATTCCATGATCATCCCCAAAGCATCATGGTCATGCCTGCCACACTCACTGATAAAAGTTCCTGTCCTAGTTGGCTCCCTGTTGCTGGGATAAAACACTGACAGGGTCCGTTTGGCTTGCATGGTCTTGACCACTGGCAGTCACTGAGGGAAGTCAGGGCAGGCACAGAAGGAAAAGCATGGACGAATGCTGCTTACTGGTTTACTCTGCACACCTCGTTCCAGTTGCTGTCTTATACAGCGAGGGCACCTGCCCCAGGGTGGCACTGCCTACAGTGATCTAGACCCACCCACTTCAGTCATAAATGAAGAAAATGCCCCCCCCCTCCACACACACACACATCTGATGCAGGCATTTCTCAGTTGAGGTCTCCTCTCCTCATTTTCTAGGTTTGTGTATAGTTGACAAAAACTAGCCTGCACACAAAGTAATCAGGCCAAAGGGAGTGGAATATTTAATTACATGCAGAAACACTACAGCCTGACCACTCATTTAGTGAAATTATCTTTTCCCCAGTAGGGAAGAGGGCGTCATCTAGGGATTCAGCCAACCATGAGTTTGAAGGACTGTCGTTTTGCAAATCACATAGCCTGCCCTGACCTCTGAGATGGAACACCTACTCTGAATTACTCCAGGCAGAAAAGAAACCTGTTAAAAACTCTGAGGGAGAAAACTCACGCGGCAGTTCTAGTAGCTCGGAATGGAAAGCAAACTTCATTGTCATTGCTTTCTGTCCTTGTGGCCATGGAGCTATCTGCAGCGTCTGAGCGTCACACGGACGCTGAGAGTTCTCAGTCTGAAGTGCAGAGTTAAACAATTATTCCTTATAAGAAGCATATTCTGAAAATTAATTGCACATATGGGACATCTCGATTGAGTGAACTGTGTTATTGCTTTTCTGCTTACAGACTGGCTTCTGTTCCCTGCAAGCTTCCATTCCAGTGCCTGCCCATTTCTTAGAGTATCTAGCTCACACTCCTTAGGGAGACCCACAGGGTCTGTGTGGCCTACTTCTCCATCCCCAGCCCCTGCAGCTCCCCTGAGCTCAGGCTCCACACGCTCGGTGAGCACAGCTTGCTCATCCACACGCATCTGCTGCTCCTTCTACAGAAACTACGCTTCCATGCGCAGTAGATGACTCGCAAGTGACAAGCGGGCACTGCTCTTGCAGAGGACTCGGTCTTCTGGTCTTCTGCATCCACATCAGGTGACTCACAGCAGCAGCCTGTAACTCTAGTTCCCGAGGAATGGCACCCTCTTCTGGTCTCTGTGGGCAACTGCACTCGCACAGGCGCACATGACCACATAGTGATGCTCAGGCACATGCACATAATGAAGATAAAAATGCATCTTCTTAGGAAGAAATATTGCTCTTTCAGTTTGCCAGAGATTTAATTATTCATTAAGGCCCAGACCAAGGCTTTCTCTCTAAAGACCCCCCCCCCAGAAACCTGCATGCAAAGGAGATAGACATTCTTTTAGACTGCTCACATCAGTCACCTCATCTCATATACAATGAGCACCTACTATGTACTCAGTACTAAAAAGGAAGGGGAATGAGACAAAACACCCAAGCTCTGCCCAGTGGAGAAGTAAGTGTAGTTGAACAGCACTTGACCCTGAGAACTCTGTCGTTCTGCACACAGACTGTACTTATGCAAAGAAGACAATAGCCTGGTCATGTGACCCTATGGGCCAGCACTGTGCATATACTTCGTTGCTGATGGAAATGCTAATCTACTATGCGTGGCAGTATTAGCATTATGCCCTAGCAAGTGCCGAGCTAGTCTTTGTAGCCCTACACATCTTTGGTCACATAGTATTTCCATTGGTTTTCCTCACCTATCTCCCAGTCTTGTCCGCCTTCTTGAACATAATTTAGTCATATTGTGTTTTGTAAGCATCAAATCTCAGTAAATCCTTGTTGAGTCTACCTGTGATCATCCTGCATTTGATCATATTATATTTGAATAAACCTGGCTAATAGACTCATTAATCATAAGAATGGACAAAAATGATAAATGGAGGAAGAAAGACTTTACATACCCAACCTTAATTTCTGAGTCTTTTGAAAACACAGACCTTCCAAATGATACACCAGATGTTGAAGCAAGGAGATGTGTTTAGGCTCTTTAGTAGTGAGCTATGTAACTTCTAGGCTTAAGTTAGCCTACTGAGATGTTAAACAGTATGCATTCATTCCTTAGTCTGCTATATGCATGTTCCTACCTTGTACCTAACATTGTGTGTAGGACCCAGGAGGCAAAAAACAATAGATGAAGCATAGCCCCCACCTCCGAAACTCGCATCCACCACGAAAGGCAGAGAAACAGATATCAAGTTACTGTGAGCTTTGGATAGGACATTGAACATGCTCCAGAGCTTGGGCAGAGAAGCAACGACCTTAGATGTGTGTTTCAGCTGAGTCGTTCTGGCATTGGCATAGTGTGACTAGAGTAGCTCCTGGTTGCATTGAAGAGAACCTGCTGCTCACAGCAGCAAGCTAGTGCTATGGGCAGAGTCGGTGATATTGGCAGCCAGAGGATCAAGACAGCTGTTTCTGTCTGTGCAAAGATTCGGAGCTTGCCACCCAGAATGCTCAGAGAGTCAGAATACAGCTTCTTCAACTGTAGAAGGTTCGTGGTTCAAGACTGCCTCTCAATGGCTGCCGAAAGAGTCTCAGAGGATCCCACGTGGCAGCTCAACTTTGTCTAATTTTGAAACTTTCTGTGTATCTTAATGCCACATGCCGACTTGAGCAAAACAGGAACCCGTGATGTTATGGTTAGGGCTGAAGCAAGCTGTCTGCAGAGACCGCATAATGCATGCTGGTGACAATGACAATTAAGCTCTCCACCTGCAGCAGAACCAGTGGGACCTGGAGTGAAGGGACTCTGGGGACTTTTATAGTGTCTCACTTCTCTGTGGGGTGGGCAGACTTACCAGGCACAGGCTTTTCATAGAGTGAGGTAAAGAGTGGGTTTCCTTCCTCTCATTTCCCATTTAGCTATAGAGAGAACAATTACCATTCTTTGAAATCACCTTTGTTAACGACATCTGAGGAAAGGGGAAGCTCCATTCCAGTTTCATCGGAGGGAAATTGCCCATAAAGTAACGGAAAACTTGTCAAGAGGAAGCCTTGATCTTAATTCATCCAATGGCATTTATTTGATTGGAAACACAAACACATAGTGTACATCTAAATGAACGACAGGTTTATGGGACCCATATTTGGAGTTATTCAGCAATTTGCACCTGCCAAGCTGTTTTAGGGATATATGCAAGGTGTCTTGAGTTACCTGCATATCATACCAAAAATCATAAAGTCCATTCTCTCCAGTTTTATTCAATTTGTACAAGTTTTGAACAAGGGATGCACAAAATATAGTAATGGTCTGTGTGTGTTCTAGGACACAGGAAGGCAGATGAGGATTGTGGGAACTCGTGGGAACCCCCATTCTCACTGCTTTAGCAACAGCCACGCTGAGAAAAGCTCAGCCCTAGTGCTACACCTGCCACAAATCTACACTGATGAGTCATGCTCTACACGGATGAGTCATGGTGTACACAGGATCAGTCATGCTCTACATTGATGAGTCATGCTCTACATTGATGAGTCATGCTTTACATGGATGAGTCATGCTTTACATGGATGAGTCATGCTCTATACTGATGAGTCATGGTGTACACGGATGAGTCATGCTCTATACTGATGAGTCATACTCGACACTGATGAGTCATACTTTACATGGATGTGTCATGCTTTACACAGATGAGTCATGCTCTACATGGATGAGTCATGGTGTACACAGGATCAGTCATGCTCTACACTGATGAGTCATGCTTTACATGGATGAGTCATGCTCTACACTGATGAGTCATGCTTTACATGGGTGAGTCATGCTGTACACTGGATGAGTCATGCTGTACACCAATGAGTCATGCTTCTACATCATGGAGTTTGATGTAGGCTTACCATATGATGGATTAGTAAGTCCAAAGTTCAGAAACAGATGTCAGAGAAAGACAACGTAGAGAAACAGGGTACCCGGACCCAGTGAGTCTGCAGCAATGGCAAGTGATGGTGCCTACTTTGTGCTCTTATAATAGAATCCTGGGTCCTGGGAAATTTATAAAGACCAAATGTTCCTCACAGTTGTGCAGGGAGGAACCTATGATTGGCATTGGATGTCTGGTGAAAGCTGCATCCCAGAAGGGGGTGAATGAAAGGTGGATCTTACCACGGCTGAACAGTGAAGATGTGGTACAACTCTACCGTTTAGACCTGTGGATGGGGCACTTCTGGCTCTGCTATGAGGGCAGGTTCAACTCCACCATATAGACCTGTGGATGGGGCACTTCTGG